>JAQZBX010050246.1:0-19718 GCA_029593785.1 Cabassous unicinctus | reverse complement strand
GGATCAGTAGTAATGTACCCCCTCTTATTTCTGATTTTATTTATTTGCATCTTCTTTTTTTCTTTGTCAATCTAGTTAAGGGTTTGTCTGTTTTGTTAATCTTTTCAAAGAACCATCTTTTGGTTTTGTTGATTCTCTCTATTGTTTTTTTGTTCTCAATTTTATTTATAATTGTACTACTAATAAAAATCCATGATTTAACTTGGGGTTCACTCTTTGTGTAGTGTAGTTCCATGAATTTTTTAACAAATTTTTATTCTATTGCCATATATGTAATCTAACATTTCCCCTCTTAATTATATTCAGATATATATTTCAGTGCTGTTAATTGCATTTACAATGTTGTGCTACCATCACCACAATCCATTACCAAAATAGTTCCATCTTTCCAAATAGGAATCCTGTACATTTAAAACCTTAACTTCTGATTCCCTATCCCCACCACATCCCCTGGTAACCCATATTCTGAATTCTAACTCTGTTAGCTTGCTTATTCTAATAGTTTCAAAATAGTGAGATCATACAATAGTTGTACTTCTGAATCTGGCTTATTTCATTCAACGTGATGTTTGCAAGGTTCAACCATGTTGTCACATGTATCAGGCCTTCATTCCTTCTGAAAGAGTTTTTACATCCTAGACGTGTAACCCATTATCCCTCCATTTAACAAACTTCATAATTAAACTATAGTTGTTAAACTCTGCTGTACACATGCCCTAGGTTTTAAAGATGAATAATATAATGTACTTATCTTTAATAAGCTCATGGCCTAGTTGGCAAAATGGACAAATGAACAGTTATATACAATGGGATAAAAACTGTAATAAAAATTTGAAAAATGATCTGTGGACAGTCTCTAACCATCTGCCAGGGATAGAGAAAACTTCACCAGCTGGACCTTAGCATGCTTAATTAAATGAGGTAGAACTTTTAAATTGTAAATTCTTATTGACTTGCTTCTTTATCTGTTTCCTTTTTCTAAAAGGTTATACCAATAGAAGATTATGGAAGATTCTGTCATGTACAGTTGGTGGAACCATTGCCCTTTGCATTGGACTTCTTACATCTGTCTACCTTGCCACTTTACATGAAAATGATTTATGGTTTTCTAATATTAAGGTATGGGGTTTTTATGACCACTGTGTGATTTACTTATCAATGCCTCCAGTAGTTAGCCATGTAGATAAATGACCAATACAAGGCAGCTTTCTCATAAAGAATCCAACTGCTTAAAAGTTCTAGCTATAAAGACTTTTGTGTTTATTATTTTAAAATAATATCAGAATTTTAATAATCAAGTGAAACTTCTCTTTTTCATTAAGTTACTCCAATTATACAGCAGTTACTCTAAACTAGTATTTTTCAAGCTGGATTGTGAAAAACTAGTATTTTTCAAGCTGGATTGTGCTCTAGGTCATGAGGACCATTTTTTCTTAATGGAATCAAAGAGAAGAAATAATATCAGAGTATATCATATATAGTAGGGTTGAGAATTGTTTTTTGAAGACTTTGTTTTAATTAGATGTATGTATGTGCAAACTGGGTCACAGTATTAAATGTAATTTTTACTGTGAGTTACAGTAAAAAAAAAGGCGGGGAGTTATCAAAATCGCTTCTCTACATCATGAGGTCTTAATCTGGCTCAATATATGAACCTCACAGTATCCATGGCTTAATTTTCATCAGATTCTCAGAAGGGTCTGTGCCTCTTTATAAACACCAGTTTCCTTGTTCCCTCCCTCCATCCCCCTCTCGTTTCCAGAACCCCTCTAGGCATGTTTTCAGAGCTAGTATATTACTTACACAAGGACACTTGAACATTGCCAGTGTTGTTTTTGATTCAAAATGTCAAAATCTTTTACCTTATTAGCCATGCTTTAATGACTTAGTTGCTTGCAAAGGTAAGATAAGCTTTATCAAAGGGTATTCACCTTTGAAGGTTTATCATCTATGAGAATATTCAAAAGATGTGCTGCAAGATCTAAAGGCAGTTAGTAAAAGAGAGCACTCCAAAATATTTTGAGCTTTGGTTCCATTACTGGATTGAGTTTCCAGAGGAGATTAGGTTGAATAACATATTTAATTTATATGAATGACTTCTGATATGTTTATTTTTAAAACCAGTCGCATTACTTTATAGGTACAGCATGAATCTATATTTGTTTTATATATATAATTATACACATGCGCAAATCATCATGGTAACAATAATAATTCTTTTCAAGAACAGTTAGTAGATTTTTCTTAAGAGAAATTTTACTCACCTTTATCTCTTTAAAATGGAGTACTTATATGTAGTTTCCCTAGAACTAAGCGATGTAATGGTTTTTATTAATTCAGGTATTTTTGAATAAAGGCTGAAATATCCTGGTGGATATACAGCTAAAATGAAATGCTAGTAACTGTATAGCTAGTAGATATTCTGAAAGAGATCACAATAACTTAATTTTAAACTGTAAATCTAACGCCTTAATTTAAAAGTTATAAGTAGCACTGCTAGTATTCCCCCCGTCCTTGAGGAATTCCTTGGCTTTACTGTCATATGGCGATGTCTTCTCCTTTTTCTTCTGGGTTCCTGCTGACTTCTGCTTCTCCATGTGGCCTTCTCTTTATAAGGACATCACTAATCTGAATTAAGACCCACCATGGTTCAGTTTGTCACACCTTAATTAAAAATAACATCTTTAGGAGGTCCTGTTTACAACAGGTTCACACCCACAGGGACGTGGATTAAGATTAAGGACATGTCTAATGTGGGATTCATAATTCGACCTACCACTGTGGTTGAAAGGGAAGAGTCATCACTGGTGACTTGCTTTCTTCCATTTGCACATGGATGGATGGATGTGCCATTTGCTGTGGTAACTGGGGGACAAGGCAAGAAACAATGAGTTCAGGTTTGATGTATTAAGTGAGGCACTTTGGAAACAGTCTAAGTAGAGATATGGGATAAAGGAATCTGGATATGTGAATCTGAAGGCAGGAGTTCCATCTCTGTTAGAAATGGACATTTTCATGTTACCAGCATATATGTGTGTAGGTGAGATTGCTTCAGGAGTGTAGAGAGTTTCTCACTCTCTACAGGAGAGCCTCGGCCAGTTTCTGTCTGTGCCTCAGATGCCATCTGGGAGAAGCTACAAAGCAGTCACATCCTCTGACAGGTCTCCCCACCCACCATCCTGCCCCTGAAACTTACGTTTGAGTGCAGATTTACTGCATTTTTTCTCTTTATTCATGCAGCAGCTGATAGCATATACTTTTTCTGCCTCACAAAAGAGGAATCCTCTGCTACAGTAACCATTTTTCAAGCCTGATGAGACCGCTGTGGAGGTATTAGGTTTATTTTTCAGCTTGGATTATATAGACCAGTGCTTTCCAGTAGAACTCTCTGCACTAAAGGAAATGTTCTGTATCTGCACTCTTCAATAAAATAGCGACTAGCCACATGTGATTATTGAGTGCTTGAAAGGTGGCTAGTGCAACTGAGGAACTGATTTTAAATTTTATATAATTTTTATTAATTTGTGTGTTAATTTTAAAATGTATTTACTTTTTTGATTAAAATACTTTCATTTTCTTTTGAATACTTTGAATTAGTTGTAATTACTCAGTAAAAATCTTGCTTATAAAGTGGACAAGTAATACATTGTGTTTATTCATTCAAAATGATTTTTTAAATGTTCACTGTGACATGTTACTATTTGAAAAGTGGGAACCTTGAAACAGTAACATGAAAAGTTGAAGGAAAAGATGTTGGTTTTAAATGGCCATGGACAATCTGTATGTAGTTTGCTTTATCAGCATATTTTTAATTGAAAATCATACTTGCTTAATCTTTGTTATATTTCCCTTGCCCAGAAATTGAAAGTATTAGCAATTTTTTTTTTTTTTTAAGGAGGTATTGCGGATTGAACCCAGTACATGAGAAGCAGGTGCTCAACCACTGAGCTACATCCACTCCCCAGTGAGAGTTGGTTTTTTTTTTATTGTTTTTTTAGGAGGTACTGGGGAGTTGAACCTGGGACCTCGTACATGGGAAGCAGGCACTCAACTACTTGAACTATATCCGCTCCCCAGCCATTTTTAAAAATAGCCTTTATTGGATACTGCTGCGTGCTTGGCATTGTTTTAGGTACATTTTATAAATAGTTTATTTACTCTGTCTATCTCTAAAGCCCAAACACTTTAATTCTAAATTTTCCTTAAGTGTAACCTGCTTTTTTGCTGCCCTTTACATAAATAAAGCAAATGGAAAGGGCAAAGCCTTTGCAGCTAGTAAGAGCCTAATAAGTCATTGGTGCTAAATAACAGACCTTTGTTATAGAGTTAACCTCTGGGGTGAGGGAGTGTTGTAAGCAGAGGAGAGGGGAAAGCCAAAGCTGGGATAAAAGTTCTGGGTTAAGGAGCCAGTGTAGCTCAAGTGGTTGAGTGCCAGCATACCACGTAAGAGGTCCTGGGTTCAATCCCTGGCCCTGGTACCTTAAAAAAAAAAAAAAAAAAAAAGTTCTGGGTTGGAACTAGGGCAGAAGGATGTAACTTATGGGACTTGCCTTTTAGGGATGGGGCCAATAAATCAATTTTTAATGATTTGTGCTTAATAGATTAATCATCTTTTTAACTTTTTGAACATGCATTTTTTGCACAATCTATATTGTGACACAAATGAGAATTTTAAAATAAAAAACATTAGTATATATGTTAGGTATCCTTACCAAAATCTGTTCTTATTTTTCCTTTCCAGTCTTCATTTATATGCATATACATTTTACTTAAGACCCCAATATAGTTTTTATAATCTGTTTTATCTCATATTTATATGCTTTTTAAATATATAGTTGCATATTTTCACGAACTTTTACAATTAAAATGTAAATAATTATGGTTGTGTAATGTAATTTTTTGAAGTTTTTATATGCTTTAGTTATTTCGCTATTTCCCTATTCCCTCATTATTATTATTATTATAAGATTTATTTTATTTATTTATTTCTCCCCATCCCATTGTTGTTTGCACTTGCTGTGTCTGTCTTCCTTGTTTCTTTAGGAGGCACTGGGAACCGAACCCAGGACCTCCGATATGGGAGGGAGGTGCCTAATCGCTTTGTTGTTTCTCTCATGTTTTTCTTCTTGTGTCTCTTGTTGTGTCAGCTTGCTGCACCTGCCCTTCACGCCAGCTAGCTGTCTTCTTTAGGAGGCACCAGGAACTGAACCAGGGCCCTCCCATGTAGTAGACAGGAGCTCAATCGCTTGAGCCACATCCACTTCCTTACTGCCTCAATATTTAGTAGACTATTTCTAGTTTTGTATTTAAAGTCCTAAAATTGTTTACTTAACCTCTCATTTTAAAGTGGCAGCTCCTTTTTTTTTTTGGGTGGTGGGGTGGTGGTGGAATTACCTCAGAGCAGTTAGGAGAATGAAAAATAGTCACATTCTATCTTTGATTAAACTAAGAGCTGTTATCTGGAACCACATTATATGAGGAAGGGCTTCCAAATCCATGAAATTCAAAGGAGTTTACAAAAATTCTGAAGGAGGACTGTCAAAGCTACATGTTTCAGATAAAGCTAGTAAAGCATAGTTCCTCCAGCATTCTGGCATATGCTGAGGGGCAAAACCAGCAGTCAAAACCATGCAAATGGTCCTGAGGACTAGCAAAACCCAGGGAATGGATTTGAAGGCTAACGGGAGAAGCTTTTCTAGAAACAACTGTTATGAAGTAGAAGTAAGTTTGGCAGGCTGAAAGGAGTAATTACAGACACAAGCCATATTTGTAGAAAGCGGAATTTGAGAGGATAAGGATAAAGAGAGAATGGGTGTTTTGAACAGCCCTGAAGGTTGCCAGTTTCTAATGGTGAAAATGGAAGACTAAAGAACTCGCTCATATAAACCACCCTGTGTCATAAGGAAAATTATTGCTGGCTTGAGATATGACCCTAGCCTCTCCCCCATGTGAACTTCCTGCAAGTAACTAGTTTAGTAAGAACTTGCCATATTCAGAAATGACTAATAACCGGAAAGGCACTAACATAGCATCTGTACAATGATATTTCAAGAAAAAAGGGAAGAGAAAAACAAGAACAAGTGGCAAATGAACAGTCACTAGAAAAATTTTGCAACAGAACACATGAAAATTGTCACTAAACGTGTCGCTGTTATTAAGACAAGCAAATAAAGCATTTGCCGCAGAAAGATTAATATAAAGCAGAGATATGAGAGGGTATATACCTTCTTCTAAGATATATGGAAAAAGAATAAAAGGAAATGAAACAGCTGGCAGAATTTAGGCAAGAAATAGAATTAAAAGGTGGAGTCATAATATAAATTAAGAATTAAAACTATATTGGAAGCAACACACAAGAGAACAGAATCTGTGGAAAGTACAGAAAGAGAAATGTTGGACAGGACTGATAAAAGTATGTGAAATTAAATGAAATTAATAAAGTGTTAGAGAGAAAATGATAGCTAAGGAAGACAACAAGCATACACAAAATTTGTATCCTAAAAGAAGGAAACTAAAACAATGAAGCAGAAAGAAAACCTAAAGATAGAATTCAAGAAAGTTTGCCAAATTAAGTCTTGAATTTATCAATTGAATGGTATATTGTGTCCCAGGAAAAATTGGCCTAGAAAAATCAGTCACAGGATGTAGCTCCATAATGTTGCTGTACCTAAAAATAAATAAATAAAACTTTTGCGCATCCAGGCAAAAAGATCAAGAAAATTATAAGGGGAGACAAAGTCAATCTGGCCTCTGATGTTTCTATGATAACATTTAATGCTAGAAGACATGAATGATGCTTACAAAGTACTCAAAGAAAAGAAAGTGATTTGCATGTTTTTTAGAAAGTTACACAGATGAACACTGAACACATATTAGTTAAATGACATAGTCAAACTCTCCCTATTAGTGAAAAAAAAAAAAGAGAGAAAATGATTTGCATGTTTTAACTTAGTCATTCTATCATGTATAAAGGCACCATACAAACTTTTTTGATGCTGTGATGGGGGTGGGGGGATTTTTTTTAAATGATCACCTGAAAAAATTGGTGGAGGAAAAAACTATCCAATCCAACCAAAAGATAAATGGAAAAACAGTGGCAAAAAGACTGACAGTGAGGCTTGACTTTATTTAACTATATGAATAAGACTCAGTAGTTACAGAACAAAATGTAAATGATAAAAATCTTAATATAATAATAACATAATTTAGAAGGAGAAGGGAAAAGATGATGGAGTTATCCTGATTTCCTTACCTTTTATAGCTAAATGGAAAAAAAATTCAACTTAAAACTGATAAGAAACAGAGATGGTCCTGGGAAAGATGCCAGAGTACAAAGCTCCAGGACTAAGTCTCTCTACCAGAACAACTATTAAACAGGAAGGAATGGTCTGAAACAACTATTTAGAAACTCCAGAGTCCGGTAGAACACTGTATAACATCCAGGCAAGAGCAGGAGACAGAGACTGGTAAATTACCATAAAGATTGTGGAGGTTACTGGTACACACCCCTCACTCTTGCATCAGGTTGCTGTGGGGTATGGCCCCTGGCTGGTTTACTGGTGACAGAAAGGGGTGCAAAAATCTACTTCCCTGAGATCTTAGGTGGGCCCAGCTGATCACTGATCACAGCTTTTGATTAGCAACTTCGGATTGCTGGGGGCCTGACTCTGAGGGTGGCCATTATTCCAACCCACCCCAGACAGAAGTGACTGAGGATGGTTAAAGATGCTATGCTTCCGCAGAGCTGCTGGGGTCAGTGCAAGGGCTGCATAGCTGAGCAGGTCAAGAAAGCACAGCTTTGGGGAGCCATGGAAGATGTTCCTGCTGCCCTCCCTGATCCCCTTTCCAGGCAATCTTGAGTCAGTCTGTGGCTCAATGATCCCTGGCATTGTTTCGGCTGGGAAAAACTAACTTGGGAAACTCCTCTAGGGCGTGCCCCTCCCCCTTAATTTACCCCCTAGGCAAAAACAGCTTGAAACTGCAATGAAAGCAGTGTAAGAAACTATTGAGAAAGGTCCTGGGGCAAAGGATTACCTGCTTTAAATACTGGGAAGAAGGAGCAGGTCCTTGTCCTGGGAAATAGAGGTGGCATTAAGACTCATGTGAACAGGGGAACTCCAGGATAAGACACAGGTCCAGAAAAGATAGGGAGAATCCTGCCCTTTGCATTTGCCTTGGGCAGACTTCCCTGATAGGATGGCTGACACTCAAGAAAATCTCTGCCTTGTTACCAGCTGGTTACAAAATCAGAAACAGACATCTCAGGGAATAAATCCCAGAATTAATATTTTAAAATACTAAAAGGTACAGTGTGCAACAAAAGAGTACAAGACAAACACAATGATGGTCCATCAAAAGGAAGAGGATAAAAATCCAGAAAACAAGAATGAAGAAGACCAGATTGTGGACATATCAAAGAATTTAACAAAATTATCTTAAATGCTCAAGAAGGTGAAGGAAAATACAGAGAAACAACTAAAGGATATCAGGAAAACAATGAATAAGCAACATGAGAATCTTAGTAAAGAGATAAAATTTTTAAAAAGAAACCAAATGGAATTATTGGAGTTAAAGACCACAATAACTGAAATGAAAAATTCCCAGAAGGGTTTCAACAGTAGACTGGCACCTATAGAAGAAAGTAGCAGTGAGCTCAAAGACAAGACAATTGAAATGAGTCAGTCTGAGGAGCAGAAAGAAAAAGAAATATAAAAAGAAAAAATAGCCTAAGAGGCCTCTGGGACACTTACCAGGCATACCAATATACACATTATGGGAGTCCCAGAAGGAGAAGAAAGAGAGAAAGGGGAAGAATAAGTATTTAAAGAAATAATGACAGCTTCACAAATTTAGCAGAAGATGTGAATATGCACATCCAAGAAGCCCAGAGAACGCCAAACAGGATAAACATGAAGAAAAAGACGCTCTATCATATATAGGCAAATTGTCAAATTCAAAGGACAAGGAGAGAGTTCTGAAAGCTGTAAGAGAAAAACAATGTGTTATGTACAAGAGAATCCCAGTTAGATTGAGTGCCAGTTGATTTCTTATTAGAAACCATGGAGGTTAGAAGGCTAGAAGGTACTGGGTTGAAATACTTAACATGCTGAAAGAAAACAACTACAAACAAAGAATTTTATATCCAGTGAGATTTTTCTTACAGAATGAGGGAGAGAGTAAGACATTCGCAGATAAACAAAAGCTGAGGGAGTTTATCACCACTAGGCCTGTCCTACAAGCAATGTTAAAGGTTGTTCTTCAGATGGAAAGGAAAGGACACTAGAAAGTGGTTCAAGGCAGCATAAAGAAATAAAGACCTATGGTAAAGGTAACTTTACCAGTACTATGGTAAAGGTAAATGCCAGTACTATTGTATTGTAATTTTTGGTATGTAACTCTACTGCTTACTTCCTACAGGTGCTAAAATAGAAATGCATAAAAAGTAATGATAAATCTATGGTCTTGGGCATACAATGTACAAAGACATAAATGGTAACAAGAACAAAAACAGGTGGGGGATGGAGATGTATAGGAAAAGTGTATGTGTATGTTTATGCTATTGAAGTCAAGTTGGTATCAAACTAAATAGGATTGTTGTATATTTAGGATGTTAAGTGTTAACCCCATGGAAAATATATGAAATATATGAAAAAGATATTCAGATAGAAATGAAAAGGTACTCAATATGGTACAACACAAAAAAGAAAATAAATAGAAAAGTAGGCATTAACAGAAGAATTGAGGGACAAAAAAAGGTATAAAACTTAGAAAGACTAAATAGCAAAATGGCAGAAGGCGTCAATGGTTTCTTAGACTTTACACCCAAAGCACAAGCAACAAAAGAAAAAAATAGATAAATGAGACCATTTGACAATTTGAAGCTTTTGTGAAGCCCAGAAAAGATGATGTTCTTGGAGCTAATCTATTTCTGTTGAGTGTGGGCCCCTTGGATTGGATTGAATTCAGTTGGGGGCCTTTGATTGGAGTACTTCAGTGAGGCATGACCCAGGTTGCAACTCGGCCTTCTTGCTGGAGCCCTTATAAATGGGAGAAACACACACACAGAAAAAGAGCTGCCATGTGAGAGGGGACTCCTGGATCACCCACATTTGAGCTTGGGGAGAAAGTGAGCCTGCAGAGAAACCCCAAAAGACAAAGAGGCCAGAGGCTGGAATCAGCAGAGCAGCCCAAAGCTAAAGAGTCTAGGCCCAGGGAAGGATGAGCCATATGCCTGATCTCCTACAGCAGACCCAGGGGAAAAAGTGAGCCTAGAGGAGAAGGCAGGGTCTGGCCACCATTTTGGCTTGCCATGTAGCAGGAGTCCAAGATCTGCCAGCAGCCAACTTCTGGTGAGACAGTATCTCTGATGATGCCTTGATTTGGATGTTTTCACAGCCTTGGAACTGTAAGACTTTACCCTCATAAATTCCCATTATAAAAGCCAATCCATTTCTGGTATTTTTTGCATTGGCAGCCTTTAGCAAACTAAGACAGACTTCATCAAAATTAAAAACTTTTGTGCCTCAAAGGACTTTATCATGAAAAGAAAATGACAACCTACAGAATGGAAGAATATTTGGAGACCACGTAAACATAAAGATTTAATATCCAGAATATATAAAACCCTTCAAGTTGACAGAAGGACAAACAACCCAATTTAAAAATGGGCAAAAGATTTGAATAGATTTGAAATGGGCAAAAGATTTTTTATCTCCAAAGAAGATAAACAAATGGCCAAAAAGCACAAGAAAAGATGCTTAACATCTTTAGCCATTAGGGAAATGAAAATCAAATCCACAATGAGACACCTTTTCTTATCCAGTATAATGACTACTATTTAAAAAATAGAAAATAAGTGTTGGAAAGGATATGGAGAACGGACACTCATTTTTTTGAATGAGGAACACTCATTCTTTGCCGGGGGCAGGGTAAAATGGTGCAGCCGCTGTGAAAGACAATTTGGTGGTTCATCAGAAAGTTAAGTATAGAATTGACTATATGACCATTACTAGGTATATACCCAAAAGAATTGAAAGCAGGGACTTGAACGCATATTTGCAAACTGATACTCATAATGGCATTATTCACAGTTGCCTAAAGATGGAAGTAACACAAGTGACCATCAGCCAATGGATGGATAAACAAAATGTGGCATGTATATACAGTGGCATATTATTCAGCCATAAAAAGGAATGAAGTTCTAGTACATGTGACAATGTGGATGAACCTTGAAGGCATCATTTTGGGTAAAATAAGCCAGACATAAAGGGACAAATATTGTATGATCTTATTGACATGAAATAATTAGAATAAGCAAATTCATAGAATCAGAACCTATAATAAAAGTTACCAGGGGACAGGGTGGGGATAGGGAATTGGGAGTTAAGGCTTAAAATGTACGGTTCCTATTTGGAATGATGGAAAAGGTGGAAATGGGTTTGGTAATGGATGGTGGTGATGGTAGTACAACATTGTGAACATAATTAACAGCACTGAAATATGTATCTGAATGTGGTTAAAAGATGAAATGTTAGGTGTTTATATGGTAAGAGAATAAATTTTAAAAAAAATTCCGTGAAACTGCGCAACACAGTGACCCCTACATTAAACCATGGTCCATAGTTAATATTATGATTATAAAACTATGCTTTCACCAGTTGTAACAGATGTACCACACCAATGCAAGATGTTAATAATAAGGTGGTATAAGGAAAACATATATTTTATGCATGATTATTCTGTAAACCCACAATTTTTCAATTAAAAAAGTTTCTTTTTAAAAGAAAGCAACTGAGGTATATAAAAGAAAACCCTAAGAAAAATAATATCAAATAAAGTTATATAGGGGAGAAGTATAAACTTCACAAGAGTATCGTTACTCATAATAGGAAGTCAGTAGATACTATTTGTGGTGGTTTGAAGCTGTATGTATCCCAGAAAAACATGTTCTTAAATTTAATCCACTCCTGTGGATTGTAAATAGGACCTTTGGATGAGGTTACTTCAGTTAAGGTGTGACCCACCTTAATCAGAATGGGTCTTAATCCTTTTCTGGAGTCCTTTATAAGAAAATAAAATTCAGACAGAGAGAGAAAGCCCTGGAAGCAAGAAACTGAAATCACCAAAACCCAGAAGTAAAGGATGAAACCGGCAGATGATGCCATATACCTTGGCATGTGACAGAGGAGCCAAAAATTGCCAGCAGCTAGTCTTCAGGAAAAAAGCATCACCTTGATGATGCCTTAATTTGAACACTTTCATGACATCAAAACTGTAAACTAATAAAGTCCCATTGTTTAAGCCAAGCCATTTCACAATATTTGCTTGGAGCAGCCTAGGAAACTAAAACACTATCCATAGAAATAAAGAAGTTATCCTATGAAGTTATAAAGGCAAGCTTTAGAACATAAGCCTCTAAATTAGAAGACATAACACAGGTTAAAAAAAACAAACAAAAACAGATACAGATCATACAGTGGAAGATTTGTTTTAAAAAGCAGTAAACTGTGTTTCAATATTTGTACAACAGTTGTAACAAATGTACCATCCACATATAGAATGTTAAAGATTAAAATATAAAGCAATAGAAAGTATGACATAAAATGCATTAATGTAAATATGTCCAAATATTTATTTTAAATATAAGTGATTATTAAAAAACTATTAAAATAAAAATTCTGGATCACAAAGCAAAACCAAACCACATGCTATATGTATTAGATGCTCCCAGAATAAAGTAATTTAGGATTGAGACCAAAGGTATACAGAAGAATTTACTAAACAAGTGTAAAAAGGGAAAAGAAAATGTTCAAACAGGATGTGCTAAATGAGGCAAAAGAAGGGCATTGTTTCATTGACATAGGTGCTGTTCACAGTAATGACTGTGCCTCAAATATCTTACCAATATTCATAAAGGAAAAACCACAGGAAATTAAAGAAAAAATGTAGAAATGCATTAGTATTGAGGAGTTTTAATTCTTTCTCAATTAATGAAAAAGGAAGTGGATAGAAGTAAGGATACAGAAGAGCCAGGTAAAATAATGAATATAATAAATCTATCTGTAAATATCGGAGGACAGAATATACCTTCTCAAATGTCCGTAGAACATTCACAAAAATATTGATATTTTAAGCTGTAAAGAAAATTTCAAACCTAAAAATATAGAAAATGTACATGCAAAATGTGATTGTGATTGTGGACAGTTTGGGTTTGTTTCTGACTTTGGGGATAATGGTCATAGATGACTCCTACTAATTTATTTAAGTAAACATTAACTTACTCCCTGGAAATTAAAAGGTATTTCTTTCTCTTTTTAAAAATATCAATTTTATTACATATTAATAAAGCATACAGTTCATCCTAAGTGTATAATCAGTGGTATTTGGTATAATCACATAGTTGTGCATTGACCACTTCAATCATTATTAAGGCATTTTCATTATTTCAATAATAAAATAAAAAACAGACAAAATATTCATCACTGCTCAATCTCTCTGTATCCCCTGCTGTATATAGCTGCTGTTTCTGGCTATTCTTGCACATTTATTTATTTATTTTAAAACAGTTTTATTGAGATATATTCATATACCATATAAAAGGTGTTTCTTAAGTAACTCAAGTTACAGAGGAAGTTAAAACTGAATTTGTAGAGTACCTAGTAAATAATGAAACTACTATAGTTCAGATTATGGAATACAGCTGAAGTAAAACTCAGTAGAAAATACGTATCTTTAATATGAAATAAAAATGAGTAAATGAATTAATTCAACTCATGAGATTGGAAAGTAAAATCTAGTAACAGAAAAAAGTAATAAAGGTAAAAGCAAAAGTTAACCAACTAGAAAGTAGCAAAAACATCTATGAATCAATGGTTATTTAAGGAATAAAAACTAAAATAGATTAACTTACACACAAAAAAGATGACAAGCTAGGATAGGAAATACAAATACCCAAAATAAGAAATGGTAACAGAGAAACAACTACAGAGACCATGAAATATGGTAACATAAATAGAGACACCATGAAATAGGAAAGGGTCACAAGAGACTATTTTGATTCCATGCAATTTATTTGGGCAAAATGAATGCTTTTCTAGGAAAATATATATTACTGCCCCCCTAAAACAATTTGCATACATGTGATTTGGAAAACTTGATAAAGAGTTCCCCATCTTACCCTACCCATCCCCAAAAATGTACTAGAATATTTTATGGAAGAATTTAACCAAACCTTTTAAGAAACAAACCTTTCTGATACTATTGAACAATTTTAGAACAAAGCAGAGGAAGAAAACTTACAAATTATTTTTTAATAATAAATAGATTTACTTTATTTCCTCCCCACCCCCTCATTGTTTGCACTTGCTGTGTCTGTTTATCTTCCTTGTTTCTTTAGGAGGCACTAGGAACCTGGGACCTCTGATATGGGAGGGAGGCACTTAATCACTTGAGCCACCTCTGTTCCTTGCTTTATTGTGTCTCTCATTGTTTTTCTTCTTGTGTCTTTTATTGTGTCAGCTTGCGCACCTCCCTGTCGTGTCAGCTCGCTGTCTTGCTTGTCCTCTTTAGGAGGCCCCGGGAACCTGCATTCCCTGCTTTGTTGTTTCTCTTCTTGTGTCTTGTTGCATCAGCTTGCCGTGCCTGCCTTTCGCACCAGCTCTGTCTTCTTTAGGAGGCACCAGGAACCGAACCAGGGACCTCCCGTGTGGTAGGCAGGAGCGCAATCACTTGAGCCACATCTGCTTCCCCTTACAAATTATTTTAATAAACTAAGCGTAACACTGACACCAAAACTGATTATCAGAATACAATATAATTACGGTCCATCTTCATTATCCACAGATTCTTTGTTTACAGTGCTTTCCTGGTCATTTACAGACATGTGCAGAGCTGTGAAAAATTTGAGTCACTGAACAGGCACAATCTCAACCAAAGGTCAGACAAGGCAAAGTTCTGCCTCCTTGTTACAACTCTCACACTATGAACAGTGTTTAAATGTTCTAAAATGTTCTGAAGGCAAGGATTCTCTTTCTAAATGGGGTTAAATGGGGGCAGCCTCTAAAAGACTGGTGAAACAAAGAACTTCCTAGAGAATTTCAGGAAGAAATATTAATCTTAAATTTAATTCCAAATTTAAGGAGGAAACAAAAGATACAAAGTGTCTTTACACAAAAACACATAAAACAAGATTACCTATTGATCAGCTGATGAGATACTGTGACCAGAAGCTCAAAAGAAAACTAACCTTGTATTTCCCCTAAAGGCAGTGGTTCAGTATTCACTAATTCAGTGTTCTTGGTGACTAAATACAACATAACTACTGCAAATAACATGAACTGACTGTATACAATCCAGATAATAGTAAAAATGTGAAACCAGTTATTCTCACTTAAGTACATTGAAGCAAAAATCCTAATACTAGTAAAGAGAATCCAGTATCACGTTAAAAGTATGATGCACTGTGGACAAGTTGTTTTTATGCCAGGAATGTAACAATGGTTTGTTGTAAAGAAATCTGTTAATATACTTGTTCAACATATTACTACTTCAAAAGATGCAAAAAAAGTGGGGCAGGGGGTTGATAAATTCAATATGATTCCTTATTAAATTCTGTATTAAAAATTCAAAATGCAAGCCCACCAAATTAATAGAATAAAGGACAAAAGTCATATGATCATCTCAATAGACACAGAAAAAACTTTTGACACAATTCATTGTCACTTCATTATAAAAATGTTCAACTAGGATAGAAGGTAACCTCTACTTCTATCTGAAAAGGGCATCTATGAAAATATCACTGTTAACATCATACTTACTGTAAAAGACTGAAACCTTTTCTCACTAAGATCAAGAACAAGACAAGTATGTCCACTGTTGCCCTTCAACAGTACTCCAGTACTGCTCTTCAACATTGTACTGGAGGTTCTAGCCAGAGCAATTAGGCAAGAAAACGAAATAAAAGCTATCAAATTGGAAAAGAAGAAGTAAAACTCTTCACAGATGAAATGGTCATATAAGTAGAAACTTCTAAGGAATCCACTAAACAGCTATTAGGACTAATAAACAGATTCAGCAAGGTTGCAGGATACAAGATCAATATACAAAATGAGTAGCAACGAACAAACCAAAAATTAAGGAAACATTTCCATAGCAACAAAAAAATAATAAGGAACAAAGTTAACAAGGATAACATTTATACCATATTCATGAATTGGGAGATTTACTATTGTCAAGATATCAATAGTCTCCAAATTGTTCTGTAGATTCAGTACCTATCCCTATCAGAATCCCAGCTGCAATTTTTGCAGAAATTTGCAAGCTGACTTTAAAATCCATATGGAAACTCCAGCGGCCCATAATAACCAAAACAATCTTGAAAAAGGAAAAAAAAACTTGAGAACTCACACATCTGATTTCAAACTTGTTAAAAAGCTACAGTACTCAAATTAGTATGGTACTGGCACAAGGGTAGACGTTTGAATCAATAAAATAGAATTGAGAACCCAGAAATAGCCCCTTTTATGTATGGTCATTTGATTTTGAAAAGGAAAAATAGTTTGAGAAGAATAGTATTTTCAACTAATGGCCCTAGGATAACTGGATAGTCAATTGCAAAAGACTCCTCACACCATCCATAAAAATTAACTCAAAATGGATCATAGACCGAAATGTAAGAACCAAAACTATAAACATCTTAGAAGAAAACACAGGATAAGTCTTCATGACTTTGGAATTGGCAGATGGTAGGTACCAAAGTACAAGCAACAAAAGAAAAAATAAATTGGTCTTCATCAAAATTAAAAACTTTTGTACTTTAAGGGCACCATTAAGAAAGTGAAAAGACAACCCTTTTTCTTTTTTTTTTTTCTGACAAATCGTATATCTAATAAGGGAATTGGATCTAGGATATATAAAGAACTATTATAGTTCAATAAAAAGATAAGTACAATTTTTTTAATGGGCAAAGGATCTGAATAGGCAGTCCTCCAAAGAAGACATGCAGATGGCCAAAAAAATACATGAAGAGATGTAACCACAATGAGATACCACTTCACTTCCAATAGGCTGGCTATAATTTTAAAAAGACAGGTAATAACAAGTGTTGACAAGGATGTGGAGAGATTAATTCACATGTTCATAAACTAATGGGTAGGTGAATAAAGTGTGCTGTATTTATTCAAAGAACTGTTATTTGGCAGTACAAAGAAATGGATTACTTACACATGCTGCAACATGGATGAACCTTGAAAATATGCTAGTGAAGGAAACCAGTCACCAAAGTGTATTGTATAACTCCATTTATATGAAATATCCAGAATAGGCCAATCTAAAGAGACAGAATGTACATTAGTGGTTGCCTAGGGCTAGGAGTACTAGAGGGTTTGGAGAGCAGATTTTTTTTTAGGGTAATGAAAATGCTCCAAAATTGATTGTGGTGGAGGATGCACAACTCTCTGAATATACCCAAATTATTGAATTATACACTTTAAATGGATGAATTGTATGGCATGTGGATTATAGTTCAAGCTATAAAAGCTGTTAAATAAAAATCTTTTTTATATTGCATGCGTATACCTCAGACAGTATGCCAACAGCCTACCCAATAGGAAAACACTAGCACAATGTTAGCCAGTAAATCTTTGATGATAAAGTTCCATATCTGTGTTGGGCTGTCCAATACGATAGCCACTTGCCAAATGTACTTGGGAACTGAGGAACTGAAATTTTTAAAAATAATTTATTGAGGTGAGATTTACTTTGTGATAATTAACCATTTCAAAGTGAACAATTCCAAGACATTTAGTTCATTCACAATGTTGTACAACCACTCCCTCTGTCTACTTCCAAAACATTTCCATCACTACAAAGTGGTACATCGACTCATGATTGCTTCAGTGTGGGCCCAGTGGAAGTACTTTCACTTCAGCAGGAATTCAGCCTACTCAAAAACACTCTGCTTGGCAGCTGTCACATGTCAAGGTTTTAATCAAATCTAGGGCAAGAATCATTCCATTCTAACAGATGGACACGATTTTAACCAGACAATAAACCATATATGTTGCTGTAAATATGTTTGCTGAGGGCATGATTCCTCATACAAAACTTTAAGAACAGCTGTCTTATAATGAGCCTAATTATTTGGGGGACAGTTTTCAGAGACAAAAGTTATTTACATGAGATTTTTTAAAACTAATTTGATATATTTCCTTTCCAAATTTCATGTTAATTGCTTAAAAGGGCATGTTGTCTTTTACGCATTGCTAGCGACTTGCCTTATTGCCTGGGGGAGATGCAAATCATTAATTGTGAACAGTCATTTTTTTCCTTGATGCTTTTTCCCTTTAGTACTTCTGTTAAATTGATATATAAACTGTTAAATGGTTTTAGCTGTACAGTTCTTTAAAATACAATTATTTTGTCTTCCCATTTCTTTCTGTCTTTATCTTCAGAGAAGATGTTTTCATTCTCTGAGTAAATATTGCTTCCCCTGTGGAACCTGTGCAAATTAAAATATGGTGTATTTGTTAGTTTTGCATTCTTTAGAGGGTAACTTCTATTGGTGTACATTTCCATTGGCATGATCTACCAGGCAAAGTATAAATTGCTGAAAAACTGGAAAAGTGCTTGAATGAGTAAAGCAGATGTTATCTTAGCATGAAGCAGATGTAAAACTTTCAAGTGTCTGTCTAATAAAGTATAGCATTTGGTTCTATACAGCTGGTGCCAAGATTACCAATTAATCATGTTTGAATGCATTTTTACTAATTAGGTCCCCCTCTGTTCTTTATACATTCTGGATGTATAAAAGAGGGGTGAGCTACAAAAACTTTCCACTTTTAGTACTTTGAGAGATTTCTTTTTCTCCATCTTTATAAAGTCAGTCATTTTTTTATTCTTTCATCATATTGGAAATGAAGCTCATTCATGTGGATGACTGACTTGGCTCTCCTGTTTGATTTGGGGGTGTAGATTTGAAGTTAGAGTGTTCATCTCAAGAAGAAGAGGAATGTAATTAAACTTAATGTGTTTTTTTTTTATTTGCATGGACAAGAGTAATATTTGCTCATTTAACTTCAATTTATAGCTTCTGTGGTTACTTGACTGAAGAGGGGTGAGTACATTCTAGAAACAAGTGATGCCAGTTTTATATTATCAAAAGCAATAGAGCAGTTTTTCTCAAAGATTAAAGATGAGTGGATTAACATGACAGCTAGAAGAGTTGCTTTTACTGCTGTGAGAGATACACTACCCATCAGTAGCAACTGTAAAAGCTTAAAAAGCCATATCATTCTCTATCATCTTTTTTATAAAGTAAGTGTGCTAATGAGATTAATTTTCAGGGCATTTTTTTCATGCTTGGTTTCCCAGGATAAATACATTCTGTGAAAGGAAGTTCAATATATAAGCTTTGCTACCCTTCCCATTTTTCTTAAAAGAGTCAGTTAATGGCGGTAAAACATAATAGTTTCTTTTGGGGGTCAATAATTGGATATTTTCATTCTTAGATATTTAAGAGAGTATTTCAGGGAAGCGGGTGTGGCTCAGTGGATAGAGCCCCCGTTTACCATATGGGAGGCCCAGGTTCGCATCCCGAGGCCTCCTTGTGAGGGCACGCCGGCCTGAGCGGTGCGGTGGGCTGATGCAGCAACCTCATGGCAGGAAGCGGGTGTGGCGCAATAGATAGAGCACCCGTTTACCATATGAGAGGCCCCGGGTTC
>JAQZBX010050245.1:0-19711 GCA_029593785.1 Cabassous unicinctus | reverse complement strand
ATATATATATATATTTTTTTTAAAGATGCTTAGATTACCTAATTATTACTCAGAAATTACAGGGATTCCCATGTTCCCCACCTCCCACACCTCCCACAACATCCCACAGCAACATCCTTCATCAGTGTGGCACATATTGTAACAGTGAGGTGGAGACGGTGGCCAATGGACATTTTCGGGGCAGGGAGGGGAGAGGCAGTTGAAATACAGGGGCCTTTTCGGGACTTGGGGGTTGTCATGAGTGGCGTTGCAGCAACAGATGTAGGCCATTTTGCATCAGCATATACCACGCAGAACTGTGTGGGAGAGAGGGTGGTCTATGATGTGAAATGAGCTAGATTTTGAAGAGAGTGGTAGAGAAAGGAACATGACATTCTGAGTTGACGGAACCCTGTAATAGGCTCAAAGGAAAGAAAAAGAATAAACATTCATGGAAGAGTAAGAACTGTAGGGCTTATGGGAGTGGGGCTGAGAGAGTAGTAAAAGAGAAAAACAAAACATAACAATCCCTGGAAAGGGTCAAAGGTGAACATACCACACATTGTTTTTTCTTGCATTTATTAGTACTATTGTATTAGCCTCCTAAAGAGTCTCCTCTCATTTACTCCTTATTTTTTCTATTACATTATGGAAAATATAGTGAATTTTATTTTTTTGTTTAAGTCAAGTGTCTTCTAACCCTCAGGATAAAATAGGAAAATCCTTAGCAGGGCTCACAGTGTCCTTGTTGTTCTCAGCTATGCCTGGTGCTCTGACCTCAGGCATCACAGCTATCCTCCATTGCCTGGACTCAGGCACAGTGGCTTTCTTTCATGTCCCTTGAATGTGCCTTGCCACAGGGATTTTGCTGTTCTTTGTGCTTGAAATTCAGTTTCTCTGGCTGTCCCCTCCTCCCTAGCCACTCTCCCTCACCCTCCACAACTAAATTGACTACTGTACTCCCTCCATCTCTTAGCAGGATGGTCACCTCCTCAGCATGACACCTCCAGACAATTTCAAAGGCTCATAACATACATTCGCACTGCATTATGTACACTTCTCATAGTTGTAAATTTTTTAAATTAAAGATTTATTTATTTCTCCCTCCCCCCCTGTTGTTTTTCACTTGCTGTATCTGTTTGTCTTCCTTGTCTCTTTAGGAGGCACCGGGAGCCGAACCCAGACCTCCGATGTGGGAGGGAGGTGCCTAATGGCCTGAACCACCTCCACTCCCTGCTTTGTTGTGCCTCTTATCATGTTGTTTCCTCCATGAGATTCTTCTTGCGTCATCTTGTTGCGCCAGCTCGCTGCGCCTGCCTATCTCATCAGCTCGCTGTCTTCTTTATGAGGCTCCGGGAACCTCTGCTCTGTGCTTTGTTGTGTCTCTCATCATGCTTTTTCTTCTTGTGTTTCTTGTTGTGTCAGCTTGCCAGGCCTGGCCACTGTCACCTCGCTGTTTTCTTTTCTTTCTTTCTTTTTTTTTTTTTTTAAAGATTTATTTATTTATTTATTTATCCCCCCCTTGCTGCTTGTGCTTGCTGTGTCCGTTCGCTGTGTGTCTTCTCCGTGTCTGCTTATCTCCCCCTTGCTGTGAGGTCCTGCTGCATCAGCCCACCGCACCGCGCGGGCTGGCCTGCCCTCACACGGAGGCCCCGGGAAGCGAACCCGGGGCCTCCCATATGGTATACGGGAGCTCTATCCATTGAGCCACACCCGCTTCCCTCGCTGTTTTCTTTAGGAGGCACCGGTATCCGAACCAGCGACCTCCCATGTGGTTGGCAGGAGCCCATTCGCCTGAGCCACATCTGCTTCCCTCACAGTTGTAATTTTACATTATTTGTGTGATTTCTGTAAGCTCCCTCTAGAAATTGTTCAAGTGTTAGTATTTTACTAATCACTGATTAGTATTTTACTAATCACCATTGTGCCTCTAGTACCTGGCATACTGTTTCCAAGATCTTCACACATATTAGGTGCTCAATAAATATCAGTTGAATGAATTAATAAAGCATTCAGCACAAAGTTACATATAAGATATACAAGGATATTTATTTTCAACCATTTAAATTAAAAATTAGAAGTGATAAATATTGGTTAATCAAATGGGCCCTGAAAAGTCTAATTCTAGTTTTCAGAATCCACATTTTAAAGGTTTATAATCTCCTTATACAGGAGGAAAAATATTAAACTGTCTCTGAAGTAATTTTTGTGAGTCAAAATCGAATGCATTGCAAATATGTAAGAGAGATGATCTCCTGCGACAATGTAAAGATATATTTCCATCAACTTTGTGCAATTCCAGATGATTTTGTGTGGAATTTTTATGAAAGTTTTTTCTAAATTACCACTGTCAAAAATGATTTGCTTTATATAAAGATCTAGTATATATGACACCTGAAGTATACAGAAGAAATGGCACAGGTTTACAACGGAAGTTGGCTAAATAAAGCAAAACATATGATTTGAGTAATCAAATAGAAAGGTTTTTATTTCAAAACCTGAACTCATACTAATAACTAAGGAATCTTCTCTTTATGAGGGAAAATGCCATCATTTTGCGATGATTTTCATTAATTTATGGAATTTAAATATTTGACTATTTTAGTTCTGTAATGGTTTTAGTTCAAATAATTTAACATCTCCTGTTTATGGTGTCGTCTCCAGACTAATTAAGGGCCCAGAAAGTTAAAATGGAACCAACTGAGGCAGAGTGAGTTTCAGTATATATGAGGTGATGTTATTCTTTAGTTTATTCATGTAGCCAACAAACACAATACAATTCCTTTAATTGGATTACAATCTAAAGAGTAAACAGCTGAGATTCAGTTGTCTAATTCACGGACATTCCCCTTCTCCTTTCCCCTCCTTATTGGCTAGAACAATGCCTCCAGAATCTTACAGTGCATACTAATCACCTTGCCATCCCATTAAAATGCAGATTCTGGTATAGTGGGCTGCAGAGAAGCCAGAAATTATTCTGCATTTTTAAAAACAAATCAATTTTATTGATACATATTAAATAAAGCATACAATTCATCCAGTGTACAATCAATGGTATTTGGTATAATCACACAGTTGTGCATTCACTTCAGTCATTATTAGAACATTTTCATTATCTCATTAATAATAATAATAATAAAAAAAGACAAACAAACAAACAAACAAGAAAATTCTTCACCTCTCAATCTCTCTATGTTTCACCTGCTGAGTAGTGTGGAGGTTTTCTTTTTGGAGTAATGAAATTGTTCTAAAATTTTTTGTGTGTTGATGAATATAGAACAGTGTAATTGTACTAATAGCCAATGATTATTCACTTTGGATAGATAGTATAGCATGTGAATATATCTCAATAAAACTGCTTAATAAATAAATAAATGTGCAAGAATAGCTAGAAATAGCAGTTATTCTGCATTTTTAACAAGTTCCCAAGTGATGTATATTCTGCTTGTCTGTAGACGTATTTTGAGTAGCAATGAGCTAGAAAGTATCAAGAGCACATGGCCAAGGAGACTGTGGTGCCGCATTTTTACTGATTATGAGGTCTGGCAGATGAACCACGTGGCACTAAATGTTTGTCTTGGAGGAGAGTTCACCATGTACAAAGTTCTCTTAGAGTCTACATAGTTGTTTTCATTTCTTTTTCAAATCTGAATTTACCACTGATTCTATTGATGGCAACACCACCGTCACAGCTATAATACCTGAAAGTTCTAAGTTATCCTTGATTGACTTCACCCTGTTTTTCTATCCCCTACTTTCAATCACCTAGCAAGTCATATTGCTAACCCAGTCCTGTGCCTTCCACCTCTGTCCCATTCTATCCCTATCATGACCAATATTTACTGAGAACTTGGAATATGTTAAAATTCGAGTTTAGTGTTTTTACATGCATGATTGCATTTAAACCTCACAATAACTATGAGTCAGGTATTTTTTAAATCCATTTTATTAATGAAGAAACTGAGATTGAGAGCACAATTTGCCAATTCACATAAGTTATACATAGTGAATTGGGATGTAAACTCAAGTCTGTCTGATTATAGATATGGCTTCTAACCAGTCTACTTTACTGCTTTCCCACTCATATCTCCTGCTTCAAGTCTATGTTCATTTTCACTAGAATGTAGCCAGATTTACTATTGTTTGCATAACCTTCATTATTATGACACAGGTATGTGACAGCCGTTTGTGATCTTAAAGACACTGCAGACATTTAAGGTGTGGCCATTTAAACTATTCAGTACACCAGTGCCATTTTTTTTCTCCTTTAAGCTCATGTCTGATGGTATCTTTATGAATGTCACAGTTGCATTTCAGCTCCTACACCATGTGGCCACGACTTACCTTCCTTCAAAAACTTGCTGCTCTGGCATAGTTGCAATGTACTCACACTTCAGTGTCCCACACCAGGAATGTCCTTCCTGTATTTTAACCTCCTTGGCACCATTAAAATCACAGAAGAGTCAAGTCTAAAATATTAAATATCACCTTCTTCATGAAGTGTTTCTTGGTCTCCTGACTAAATACATTCTTTTCCCCTTCTGAGTATCTGTAACACTTTGTATCTTCTTTTGGCACATATGATAAAACAGCAATGAGGTGTTATGATTTAACTTCTAGTTCAATACCTGAATTTAAGTCAGAACACTATTAAATCAAAGCAACTCTTTGGGCCACTGAATACAATTGTGCAGATAAAGGAGAGAGTGAAAGCTAAATCTAGTCTAAGTGTGGGTCCAGCAAATTTTCTCAACTGGAAATCTGCAAGAGAATCAACAAGCTCTAATGTCCTAATGAATCCATTGTAGGCAATGAATTAACTTCTTTCTTGTACATCTAGGATGGAACTAGATGTGTACCATTTGGAAGAGAACTGAGAAAGAGTCACTAAAATCATTTTCTGTGTACTCTGGTTTAGATGAAGAACTCCCTTTGAGAAAGGCTGGGAGGATGAATCCTTTTTGTGATTCATCCACCAGGAAGGGGTGTCTTTTTGCATTTTGCACAAGGGCACTGTAGGTGCTAGCAAAGGCCTTGGATGTCAGAGCAATTTAGAGCTTAGCCACTATACAAACAAAAGGGGTTACTGTTAGTATTATTATTGTGATTGCTATCATTATTAGCAGCAGTTGTCATAATAGGAATAATAGTAATATTTCCCCTGGTGAACTGTAATATCCTTGAGACAAATTCCATGTTGTGCTCAGTTTTGCATGTCCCTTGCCAACATCTTGGTCCCCACACATGCATTCAAATATTTTGTTCCTACACTATCTTTTACAGTAAGTCCTTTGTATTTTTCCCTGGTTTAAAGAAATTTGGTCTTGCTACATCAGTGCTTTTTCTTAAGGTATATAAATTCTTTATGGAATTGAATAGGATGGAAAAAAGAGAAGAGACGGTAGCAGGAAGCAATTATAATAATTGAAAATATACTGTTGGCTTTGTTTAATTTCTTCTGTAGACTTCTCATGTGAGGGGATTGGAAGGCACTCTAGTCCTTCTCCTGGATCTTGGGCATTAAGTTTTAGGAGTCTTTGTGCAGCTTCTCATGCTTGTCCCTATGGAGGAAGTGTAGAGGTACCCACTTTTATATGGATAATGGGAGTCATAAAGGATCATTAATTAGAGGTGACCTTAATGGACTGAGAACTAGAGGTCTTTCTCCTGTTTTTCTGCAACTAAATGCTGAGTATTCTGGACATAGAGAAGGATGATTCTTAATGATAACAATTTTTGCTACCCTTGATAATGGGTCTCAATCTGGATTTAATTTAATTTAGAGATTAAAAACTGGGACATTCTTATATTCCAAATATTTTGGAATAATTTATATGCATTACAGAAATGTGGGAAGGAGAGAGGGAATGAGGCTGAGCCATACTTATATCTCTTGTAATACGTCAAATTGGCTGCAAAATAAATAGCAAATTAATTGGTTCGCCAATCCAGAAGCCCTTACAGATCACTTCTTTCAGGTTCACTCCTTTCTTTCAGCCAAAGAAGCCAGACACAACACTATTTATCTGACCCATTATCCTTAGATGCTGTAGTGCCTCATGTAGCTTTTGTGAGCACAGAAAAGCCTCACTTGGAAAACTATGCCTCTTCTCAGTGGTGCCTGGTTCTGCTCTCTCTTTACTCTGAATTCACTGTTTCTTACTTGCTTTTTGGCTGGCTCTTCTCCTCATCACTGGCTCCATTTTTTTTATGTCTACCTCTGACCCCAGAGTTTTGGTTACACATTCAGAATTCACCCTCCAGTGTCTTCTGTTCAGACTCCTATTTAGTGATTCAATCTATATACATTCCCAACCCTGCCACTTTCTGTGTCCCTCTATGCTTTGGTTAAAAGACTCCACCAACATTTGTTCCTCAGAACCTCTCTGGCTGGGCCAGCCCTTGTTTAGAGAAAGTCATTTGTTTAATTATTGGAGTGTTTAATATTTTCCTTCAGATTTTTTTTGGCACTGTATCTGCTTATTTGAAAATAAACGGCATATAGGTGAAACATGTCTTTAGCCAACAGAAAGTTTGCTTTCAACCAGAAAGCTTAGGTATCATGTATCATCATGATGGGTAATTTCATGGGTCAACTTGGGTAGCTGATGATATCTAGTTCTTTGGTCAAATGCTGGCCTGTTTGCTTCCAAGGAGATATTTTATAGATAGAATTTGCCTCTAAAGTTTATTGCATCTATAATCAACAAAAGATATTGCCCTCAGCAATGTGTAAAGAATTAGTCCATAATTCTTTTTGAGATCACCTCATCCAATGAATTAGAATCTTAAAGGCCAAAAGAAGAATTTATGCCTCAACTCCAACATTGGCTTTTGCCACAATTAATTAGGATTAAGGACTGCAGCATCACTTTTATTGGAGTTTCCAGCCTGCAGCCTGTCTTAAGGAGTTCCAACTTGCTAGCCCCATGGTCACATGAACCAATCCCTTATAGTAAATCTCTCTCCCTCTCCCTCTCTCCCTCTCTCTCTCTCTCTCTTTCTCTCTCTGTATACCCATCCAACACAACACAACACACACATAATCATGGATTATATTTTTAAGGGAAGGATCTCAAATATAAAATGTCTTATACCAGAATTCCTTTTGCTACAATACTCTGAGAAACTAAGAATAGTTTCTGGTTTAAAAGGTTTGCTATTACCACTATTTTGTTTCATAGTCCATAATTCTTTTTGAGATCACCTTCGTTCAGAATCTGAACTTCTGTCACTTTTATCCACTAATATTAGTTCTAATTACCAAAGAAATTTCCTCTTGCACATGGTATTGTTTCAAATGGTTGAAGAAAGTTATCTTATTTTAACCAAAATAAAAATTTTCAATGCTTTCTACTGTTCCTCATATAACTTGTTTTCAAATATGTTTCTCAAATTATTGCCTTCTAATCACAGGTTGTAGAACTGGTCTACCTAGATTGAATCCCTGCTCTGCCATCTGCTATCTTTGTAATTCAAGCAAGTAATTCACTGTCTGTGTCTGTTTTTTCATTTGTAAAATGGGAATAAAATAATACATATCAAATAGGCTTTGTGTAAATTAAGAATGCATTAAAATGGCTATGCTTGATTTAAAAAATCATCCCAATGTATGAGGTATTAATTTAGACAAGCACAGGAATATAAATGAAAATATCACTTCTGTTGTGGAAATTTTCCTTCTCTTCAAGAAGTAAACATTTATTTGGCAATTTTTAGGAGTTTCACATTATTATTAGGTTCTATTACTCTTGTAGCAAACTGAAAATCCCCAAATAATTCCCCATAAGCTTTTTTGAACCAAAGATTCCCCAAGCTGTGGTTGGAAAATTGATTTTTTAGAATCAAAATGCATGATGTTATATTGATTCTTGTGACTTCTAAATTTTTTTGTCCATTGTTCTAGATTTTTAAATTCTCTCTGCATTTTTATTTAACCACCCAAAGTATATACCATCCTTCTTAATTATGGCTATCCCTTTTAAACAAATACTAGCTGATAGTTTGTTTACTGTGTTCCTTAACTGCTAACGGAGACACCAGACACCTCTAAATGGGAGACTTTGTTTCCCTGAGAGGCCATGAGAAGGCATCTCACTGTAGAGCTCATGCAAGTTTTTCTCCACTTACAAAGCGTTTTTTAAAGAGCATAGGTAACTCTGCTTTCCAATCAACAAGCAGTGACATTTTTAAAGGTGACATCATGTGAAACAATTAATCATTTACAACTGGTCAAAATATCTGCTTCATAGGGCTGCTAAGGTAAATTTTATTGATATTACACAGCTCTATGTTAGAGTCCATCACAGGTATTGCTCTAAGCAGGTTTTAAATAGGGAGTTACAAAAGCAATAATTCGATTTTGGAAGTCTAGACGTTTTTCTCACATGACTTCATCAAGGAAGGTTGAAACTCAGGCTGTCATAAACTGCATAATTTATATATCTGGGGCATATTTTTACTGTCAAGAAGCCAAATCCCTCAAGCAATCTTGCCAAAGAACTGTTCTGCTCATTTTTTTTTTTTTTTTAATCCCTAAGGACTTCATTCTAACATTGGCTCCCCTTATTACCAAAAAGCAGGAAACGAGCTCCTATTTGTGAGATAATGTCTTTTCCATTAAAAGAAGTTAGACCCTTAGCAAAAATTGTTCTTTTTCAAGTTGTTAGCGTTTCCAGGATGTTGACTTTATATATCCAGTGTTCATAATTTGATTTTGAGCTATGCCTTCTTCAAAGTATTTGTTGGGCTCAAGGGATGAAATGGATAGTATTCCTGGTAAAATGACATCGTCCTCCTCCATCAAACCTTTTTGAATGCAAGAAACATTGAATACCAGAAGGATGCCTTTGCTGTCAAATTATATCCACAGTAGACTTGAGTAGGGGGTGGGAGGCTGGGAGTGATATTCCAAGGTCTCAATTTTAAATATTAATATCCCAATCAAGAAGCATATGTTCACTCATATTTATTCTTTTACAACAAGGCATGAGGATGTAAAAGAAGGATTTGGCTAAAAGAAGACCCACGATGCAGTCCTATTACAGCCAAAGTATAATCGTTTGAGCTTTTCTTCTTTGGGCTACAAATTCCTCATTGGTGAAAAAGGACTTTGATTTAAGTAATTCTATAGCTTTTCCCAGCTCTAAAACTTTAGAACATATTGTCTGAAGCTAGCATCTTGAAATAATAAAGAGTGAGGAGTTTAGAGAATAAGAAAAGAAGAAAGAGGGAACTTTGGAGCATGGAAATGTGACCACGTGCTGTGGACACAGAATGCAGGAACAGAAGAAAGAGGTAAGTGTAGTAGGCACATCATAGGTCAGCTTTGCCTGTGACATCTGTTAACTTTCTGTCTTAGTTTACCAAAGGCTGCCAATGCAAAGTACCAGAAATGAGTTGACTTTTATAAGAGAAATTTTATTTTGGGGGTAAAATCTTAGTTTTGAGGCCATGAAATAACCAGATCAAGGCACCATCAGAGATGCCTTCTTACCAAAGTCAGCTATTGGTAAACCTGGCATTCCACCACATGGTGATCAGGCATATGGCAGGGCTCATCTCCTCAGCCTTGGACTGCTGAATATGTCCAGCCTCTTGGGGGCTTTGTGTTTGAGCGATCTTCAAATCCTTTCTCACATGACAAGATAAAAAATGGTGGAGCTCTCTTTCCTTGTCTCTCTCTCTCTCTCTGTCTGTGTCTCCATTTATATCAGACCCAGCAAGAGGGTGGAAGTCCAACTTGAGTCATGCCTCATGGACATAGTCCAGTCTAAAGTGTCTCACACCCACAGAAATGGATTAGTTCAAAAACATAGTATTTCTTTTTTTGGGATTTATAAAAGAATTTCAAACTGTCACACTTTCCATATAACAGTATAGCAAGGAGACTTCTAATGCTTAGAGTCGCGGGGGAGAGTATACCACCAAACTGTGGCCTTCCTACCTTTCTACCTTTCCTCATTTCTCCACCCATGAAACTCTTGAAAAAACACACACACAATATAACCAAGGAACCAGGGAACAAAATGTGGTGTAATGCTGGAGACAAAGTGAGGATCCTGTGAGGTACTTGATTTTGAGAGCAGCAAAAGGCTGAAATACTCTGGCAGTAGGTGCCTTACAGTTTAATAGGAAATCTATGGCTAATTCAGAGGCGTGATGTTTTTACTACCAATGAAGCCCTGCCATAGAGTGTCCTTCTTGTAATCCCATGGTGTCAAAGAGAAGATGGCTTGAGAAATATTAGAACAATTTTACAAAAGTTTCATGGAAAAGGAATGAAACAGAGTATGTTAGTTTGAAATATATTTTTAGATAAAGTTTTATTTAGTTAATATTTATGTACAAATTACACAAATAGTCTGGACTTTCTTCCCCTCCAATCATGGAAATAATCCAAATCTCATAATAAATGATGACAGGATCATTATCAGGAGAGATGGGAATAATAAAGTGATAAATGTGTAATTTATCTTCAGTTAAAAATATGTCTCCTCTCAGACCTCATCTAGTACTCTTATCATCTTCTTGTGGGTTTTTGTCATCTTTTGACATATTGTACTTGTCCATGAATACAACAAAAGGCCGCAGATGAATTTTAGCAGAGAAAGCATCTTGATACCAAATATTTTACTTTCATTTAAACATATTTATATATGTTTCCTCCATTAAGTTCCTCACTGGATGAAATATATTGGATTATTTATCTTCTACATGTCAAAAGGACCCAGGTTTGATTTTTAAAAACATTTTAAAATGAAAGGAAATAAAGTATATCATCCTATGGCTCTTTCCAAGGACAAGAAAAAGCAGAACAACGGAAAAGTTTATAATACCTAATTAGAGATTTGAAGGAAAAGGGGATTTTAGAATATATTTGGGCATTTCCATTGAGTTCAAAACTTTGACACTTTAAAAGAGGCTTTCAGCTCAATTTCAATTCTATAAGATCCTTTCAGCTTATTATAATTGTACTTTCTATATTTGAAGTAAGCATTGATGAAAATTTAGTTTGAGATCTGAAGTTAAAATGTCTTACATATATAATGGCAAAGCCGTACAATTTGCCTTCTCAGGAAACTGTTCATAGCAAAAACAAAAACAAACAAACAAAATAACACCAAAAACAAAAAACAAAATAAAAAAACAAAACAAAAACTATCATCTCTCATAGACTTTTGAAAGCATTACTACAATTCTGGATCTCAAATTATCTTAAACCAGATTCAATCCAATCTGATTAGTGGATATAATAGCCCAACAAGTTTGGCGTCATGGAGACCCACTTACCAGCTCATAGTCTAAAGTTTTAACTTTTCAATTCACTGCTGCTGGCCCAAGGACCACACTTTGAGTAAGTAGGTCTTAGAGGACTGTCAGGTCTTCTTAACTTCTGAGGAGCTGTGGCAAAGTAAAACAGATGACACCAATTTCTGCTTCTTTTGAAGCTGGGCAAGTGCTAACCTTGTCTACCTTAGCAGCTTGGGAGATGGTAAAACAGAGAGAGTTTCTTCTGATGCCAGTTGTGTAGCCCTAGGTTGTATGTGTAGAGACCCCTGTTCTTCTCTCCTATTAAAGGACTGCTGCCACTTAAGGTATCCCAAGAGCTGGTTCTGAAATCCACTGATTAGGTAAATAAACTCAGCAAACAGAGAGACCCAGAAAAGGTGGCTCTCAATGTTACTACTAGAAGAGAAAGACAGCAACATTAAAAAAAAAAAAGAGCACTTGCATTGAGTCAGATGCAGAAAAAGAAAAACTTGTATTTATAAATAAACATGACTTGGGAAACAAAAGCATGTAGACAAATAGGAGAGAAGTGTCATGGCTGAGACCCAAGTTAGACCTCCTGTCTGTATGGCAGGCAAAGTGAATAAATATCTTTAAAAAAAAAATACCAGTAGATAGAAATTATAATGAAAAAGAGTCTTAGAGAGTAGATGTTAAATTAATGGAGTTTCCAAAGGAGAAGGAAGCAGCAAATAAATTAACAATTCATTATGCAGAAGGAAAAATATCACTGCACTCTAGATAGAGATGAGGAGAGAAGAAACATATCCAGGAACATCCTGGTAAAGTTCTTCAGCTTCAAAAATAAAAAGAAAAATGTATAAGCTTTTTGATAGAAAAAATTATTTACTAAAAAAATCAGTTCAGCATCTTACTTTCATATGGAACTGTGGAGGTTAGAAAGTGGCAGAGCAACACCTACAAATTACAAAATGTAGTAAATTGAATTATGTACTCCAATTTAGACGTGTTCTTAATCCACACTTCTGTAGCTGTGAACGCATTGTAAATAACATCTCTTGAAGATGTCGGTTTGGTTAAGGTGTGGCGCAACTGAATGAGGGTGGGCCTTCATCTAGATTACAAGAGTCCTGTATAAGCAGAAGAAATTCAGACATGGTCAGAGAAAGCCACCAGGAGGAGTCAGAAGCCAGAAGTCAGTGGGAACCCAGAAGAGAAAGGAGAGGACATGGCCATATGACAGGAAAGTCAAGGAACCCAAGGATTTCCCACCAGTCAGAACACTACTGACATCTGGAGGAAGCAAGCCATCTAACCTCCAAAACCACGAGCCAATAAATTCCTCTTGTTTAATCCAACCCATTGTATGGTATTTGTCAGAGTAGCCTGACAGGCTAAGACATTAAGCAAAAAGAACTGCAATCCAAGTATAACATTTACTCATCTGGGTAAGATAGTTATGTCCAGCTATTCAAGATATCAAAGAACATATGCTACCCATTTATCCCATCTGAGGAATACTTATGTAAGAACTCTTAAAAAGATTAGAGTTGAGACTTCAAGGTAGTAGAATAGAAGAGAGAAAATAGGGGTGATAAATATTTCAATAGTAGAGTCAAAATCTAAGTAGATAATCAGAGCATGGTTGTGTGGGACTTAAGCATAAACAAAAATTATTGAACTAAAAAAGACAGACTGCAGGGAAAACCTTAATTGTCTCAAGCCAAAAGTACAAAAGAAAAAGCAAACTTAAGAGTTAGAGAAGGTGGGTAAAGAAAGTACATGCCTCTGATGGGATGGGAGAAGGTGGAGAAGGAAAGGACCTTAATATTGGTGCTATTGGTAAAAGATAGAAATCATTGGGAAAAGAGAACATGTTGGTCAGGAAAATTGGGCTGCATCATTTTTAAAAATAGTTAAATATGTTCCTGGTTATTGCGTGCAGAAAGTGAAGTTAACTATTATTGGGATATAAGAATATAGTGGAAATCTCAAATTACAAGAGGAAATTAATAGCCACTTGACCAAATAAGTAGAAATAAGAAAGAGAAACAAGAGGAACCAAAATTGAAACAAGATGATAAACTGATTTTTCTGGAGGCAGGAATCATGGGTCTAATTTACCTTGGCAATTCTAGAGTCTAGTACATGGTACACTCTAGTGAAATATTTATTGGCTGAATGAATAAATAAACATGGAAAATCCTATAAGTCACAGACTCACTTTCTTGGCCAGATTAGTAACACTATGGCAACAGCATCTTTAATAAAAATCTTAACTGAAAATTATGATTATTCAGTGGAAGATAGTTCCATTGACCACCCTTTCTCTTGATCTTCATGCTTAGTATTAAGCAACATCTGTGGAATTGTTATAAAAATGTATTAGGACAAGCATTCCAGATTCCCAAACTGGGTGGAGTCATAACATTTCATTTTTTGTATGTTCTGATGCTGCTATTCCACCTCCCCAAAATTTCTAAACAGGCAGGAGAAAAAAATACCTCAGTGTTAAATAGATTAGAATTCAAATCTAAGCAGGGATTCATCTCGCATTGGGTGGCCTTGAGTGAGTCGGTTAACCTCTTTGAGCCTCAATTTGATTATAATGACGACAATGATGATCGTGATGAAAGCGATAAGATAATAATTCAAAAATATCTATCAGTTATTGATCACTTTGTGCCAAGCAATGTGCTAAGCATTTTATATGTGTTATCCTAATTAACCCTCTACCAAGTCTGTAAAGTAGATATTATAATCATACTATGACTCACTTCACACTCTGAGATAATGAAAGTCACCCTAAAGTTTCCAAGGAATTAAAGCTGCAATTAACACTGAATCATCATTTATATGCTTCCCTGGACAGCCTGAAATAACATTTGTCAACTGTGTTTTGTCATTATTCATATCTAGTACCAAGTAAAGGGGTGATTGATAGATACTTTCCAGTCATGGAGCAGTTCTGAATCACTCATATCCACCCACTTCTTACCTCATGATGCTCTTTCTAAACTCTGCTAGCATAAATTTTGCTATTTGTTCTCTATTTTCCAATCTCGTCTTGTCCTGTTTTCCATTGTCTTTTTGGTTGCAACATTTTAATACTTACTTTTAAATTTAAAGGGAAAAAGCCTTTTTAAAGGAGAAACTAAAATACAGAAAATAATATGAAGGAAAAATTTTCTTAACATCAGGCTTTTTATATTTCAAATATTATGAATATTTTCCATATCATTAATTTTCTTCCACAATGTTAATTTATTGATTGTATAGCTTTCCATTTAGGGATCTATCATAATTTATTAGTTTTCTATTATAAGCTATTTAAAAGCTGCTTCCAATTTTTGCTCTTCTTATCAATGTTGCACAGTTGTGGCTTAAATCGATGATTATTGCCTTAGGCTAGATCATTGAATGATCAAGACTTTGAAACACGGAACTCTGTTTTGTTTTGTTTTTTGGATCAAACTGAACTTAGAAAAATATTGACTTCTGCTTCCACTAGAGAGTTAAAGACTTCTTGTTATCCCACATCCTTACTAACACTGATGTTAAAAATCTGCTAATATTATGGAAGAAAATGGCATTTCATAGTGTCCTTTGCGTTTTTATTAACAATGAGATTATATTTTAATATAATTATTATCCATTTATATATTTTCTTTTATGATGTATCATTCAATCATTTTTTTGTTTGTTAGTTTGTTTTTGAGGTACCGGGGACTGGGATTGAACCCAGGACCTTGCACGTTGGAAGCTGGCACTCAACCATTGAGTCACATCAGCTCACCCAAGTTTGTTTTTTGTTTGTTTGTTATTTGTTTTTTGTGTTGTTTTTAGGAGATACTGGGGATCGAGCGGGGGACGTCGTGTGTGGTATGCAGGCACTCAAACACTTGAGCTACACTGGCTCCCTCAATAATTTCTTTATCAGGGTATTCCTTTTTAATATGAATTTGAAGGAGATCTTTATACATTAAAGATACTAATCACCCATGAATAATATTTTAAAACAATTTCCCCACTTTGTTATTTGCCTTTATCTTTTTCAATTTTTAATTTTGAGATAAGTTTAGATTTACACAAAAGTTGCAAAAATAACACAGAGAATTCCTGAATACCTACTCCTCATATATTATCAATTTACATAAAGACAGAACAATTATTAAAACTAGGAAATTAACTTTGGTACAATTCTAGTAACTAAACTACAAAATCTATTTGAATTTTATGTTTTTCCATTAATGTCTTTTTTTATTATTCCAGAATTCAATCCAGATTACTACATTGCATGTAGTTGTCTTGTCTCTTTAGTGTTCCTCTAACCTGTGATAGTCGTTCAGTCATTCCTTGTCTTTCAAGACCTTGACTCTTTTGAAGACTATGCCGTTAACTTGTATATGTTATTTTTAGAGATACTCAAAGTTTATAAATCTTTATGTTAAATGCATTATTATCCTTTCATTTCTGCCTTTGGTGTTAGATATAGAATATTTAGAATGACATTTGTTACCACAGGATTATACAAATAATACCTAATATTTTAAAAATACTTTTATTGCTTCATTTTTTAATGTTTGCTTTTGTTCTTTCTGGAATTTAAGATAGGAATATAATTTACTCTTTTTTAAAAAATGTACTTTTTAATTTTAAAAAATTTTTTATCTTTTTTTATGTTATAATATATTTATAACATAAATATAATATAAATGTAAATGTAAATGAAATATAAATATAACATATTTATCTTTATTTATGTTATAATATAAATATAAACATTTATATTATAAATGTTATAAATAATAACATTTATTTAGATTACATAAATGTTACATAGAAAATATAGGTGATTCCCATATGCCCCCACTCATTACCCCTCCCACATTTTCCCACATTGATAACATCCTTCAATAGTGTGGTACATTTGTTAGAATTGATGAACACATTTTGGAGCATTGCCACTAAGCATGGATTATAGTTTACATTGTAGTTTACACTCTCCACTGCACAATTTTGTAAGTTATGACAAGATATATAATGTCCTATATCTGTCATTTCAACGTCATTCAGGACAATTACCAAGTCCCAAAAATGCCCCCCATATTACACCTATTTTTACCTCTCACTCCCTTCAGAACCTCTAGTGGTCACTGCCTCCACATCAATGATAAAAGTTCTTCCTTTGCTAGAATCACAATAAGTCTATGGTACAATACCAGTAAGTCTACTCTAGTCCGTCATTCATTCCCCAGTCCTGAGGATTCTGTGATGGTGTTGCCCACTCCACCTCTAATTGAGAGGGGGCTTAGATCCCAGGAGGCAGATGGATAGGATTATATTGCTTGCAGTTGCAGACACTCTCTGTTCCTTGGGATGGTCATTGACCATCATCATCTCCTTGTTAGTTGTCCTGGGTGAGTCCAATGAACTGGAGAGTAGGTGTTGCACCTTTGTTGAGATTCAGGGCCCAGCTGGCACATGGACAGCCCAAAGATTTAAGTCTCTTGGACATATACCTATCAACTCTAGTACTAACTATAGGTTCAAACAGAGGGGCAGAAGAGCCATGTGTAGGGAAATCACAACTGAGTCCAACTCTGTCACTCTGGGGAGCATAAATTCCCAAGTAGGGCCTATTGGCAGGGCACCAAACTCCTGAGCTATCTGCATTGCCTATAGTGTCTGGATGTCTCCAGAGCCCTCAGGAGCCCCGCTATTTGAGGCAATATTTACTTTGGCAGTCAATGAATAATATACACCTTTTTCCTCAGATTTGTACACATTTGTCCCAATACTATTTATTGGGTAACCCATCTTTTATATAAAAATTTTATGTGCCTTTAAGATTGATCTGTTTTCCTATTCCTTCATCATTCTCATACTGTTTTAATTTGTAGAGCTTAATAAAATATTTTAGTATTGCTACTTTCCATTTTAAAATTTTACTGCATATTTTAATCACTTTTTTCCAGATCAATTTCAGAACCATCTTGTTAAGTTCCAAGTATTTCCTATTGATATTTTTATTATGACTTTCTAAAATGTATAGAGTTTTATAGAGGAAATGTCATCTAGTAAATACCTGGAAGTTAGTCTGTAGTTATGTGCAAATCTTTCTAATTGTTCAAATATGGAATTTTTTTCTTATTTTCCAAGTTTTCCTTTTTAGTGGCAACTTAGGGAACATTGAGTGTAAAGATTCATGACTATTGCTCATATAGGATTATAATTAAGACTCAATGGTAAATACTACACAACTTCAAATTGTCAGTCAATTTAGTGAAAAAAAAAAACACCTCAAAATGCACAATACCCACAGAGAAAAAAATTATGTCATTGAATTGATTCTGTTAGGATATTTTTTGTTGACATTTCATTTTACATTAAACAGTGTGTTGAACTTTCTTAGCAACATCATATGCCGTCATTCTCTGCTTTGTGATTTATACAAAATTTGCCAAAACTGTTGAGTTTTTACCATGCAGTCATTACAATTATGCTTAAAAAGAATTTATAACCATGAAAAAAGTGTAAATGACATAATAGGTCTCAATGGCTGATGAGAAAGAAATATTGGCATTTCAGTGAAACAATTGGCAAATCTTTTAACTTTAAAGGAACTAAACAGGGCTCACTCAGAAGAAACAGTTGAAAAAGAAGCTTATATATGATATATAATAAAATAACATGCTTAAAACAAAAATTTGCAGAATAGCCTTTTACTAAGGTAAAAAAGGTAAAAAAGGTAAGCCTTTTACCATCAAGATCAGGCACTTTATAACAAGGGTTAGATTAATGATCGTAATAAACTTGTACCATACACACAAAATCAAAACCTATATGATTAGTCAGAGCTATTATTTTTAAAAGTCACTTAAGTAATAGACAAAGTCTAAAAAGGGGCTTGCTTAATTGTATCATAAGCTTAGTAGAATCTTTTTGGAAGTTACACCCATATCTGACACCAGTTCCAAATTTTTATTCATCATCCTATGCCCAAAACCTCAGCTGATCTCAACTTTCTAGTCTGGAGAAGTCACATTATAACCCTGGGAAGAGTAAGAAATCAAAATTAGAAAAAAAATGAAGAAATAAATGGAAATTCACAATATTTAGCACTTTTTAATGGGTGTTAACCTAAGTGTGTTTTTTGGTTTCATTATTATCACAATAACATGTAAAGGTGTTTCTTGACATTATAGGCACGTAAAACATTTTAAAAGATCTAATACATGTAATGCTATGAAAATGTTTAGAGGAGTTTGAGTTTGTAGTCAATGGTTAGCTATCAGGAAAGTTTAATGTGTTAAACGAATATTTTTATTTGTTGTGCACATGGTGTATATATATTTAGTGAATTATTAATTGTTTATACATTGATACATTGGATGTTATCCAAAGCTCATATAACACTGTATTCCTTTCTATTCATATATACCACTCAGGCATTAAAAAATTCACTAACAGCATTGCAATGACAGATATAGGCCATTTTATATCTCCCCATAGCCTGCAGAATTGTGTGGGAGAGAGTGTAAACTACAATGTGACAGACTATAACAGTACTTTCAACTATTCTTAAAAAAATGTATGGGGAAATGACTGAGAAAGTTCACTGAAATTTTAATAGCAGATCCCTTTATGGTGGATTATGAGTTATTGTTATTTTTTTATTATAGTTTTATACTTTGTAGGAGACCTATCTGCAACACATATATTTATCATTTAGGGAGAGATAGATTATGCTGTGATAAAGAACAACCGTGAAATTGTACTGGCTTAAAACAACAAGAGTTTATTTCTGGTTCCTGCTCTATGACTGCTGTCTAGGAGCAGAATCCTATTTTGTCATTCTTCTCCGGTAGGTAGGTTCACAAAGCAGCCAATACATGTATTCTTGCCAGGCTTTGTGGCAGAGAGAAAACAAAATATGGCAAAGCTCATGCTAGCCCCTGAGTGTTTCTATTTCAATGGGCTTCACTTCCACTCACATTTTATTGGCCAAAATAAGTCATCTAGCCACATCTGAGCACTCTGACATGTGCTCCAAATTGTGAATAGTTCTAGTAACTACCATAATGTGTTAATAAAATCAGCACATTTTTTTCTAAGTATAAATTTAATAAAATTGACAAATTTAGTTGCACCATTAGTTTTATGGAATGTGACATCATTTATAGGTTTAGGCTGTAAGATCAACATCACTCTATAGAAATACATAATATGTGTGAACAGATTAACATTTGTATCTGCACATATGTTCCTACAGCCTGAGCAGACCAGTGTTTAATAAACGTGATTAAATGAAGCGTGAATTATAAATAGGGTGACTATCCATCTTACAGTCTCAGTTTACCCATGTTAGTATAATGCCTCCATTCTCTCTCAGAAGTATCCTGGTTTGGATAATAAAACATTCATTCCTAGTTAAAGCTTTTTGGATATTTGGTGGTTGTGTTTTTGGGTGTTTTTT
>JAQZBX010050244.1:0-19722 GCA_029593785.1 Cabassous unicinctus | reverse complement strand
ATCACAGCTTTAAAGTTAAAATGTGTAAGTACAAAGCTTTTAGAAGAAAGCATGGCTTGGGGAAGACTTCTTAGACATGACAACAAAACAATGATGCATAAAAGAAAACTCAATAAATTAGACTTCATCGAAATTATAAACCTTTTTTCTGTGAAAGACCCTCCTAAGGAGATGAAAAGACAAGCTACAGGCTGGGAGACAATATTTGCAGCTCACGTACCCAACAAAGGACTCATGTCTAGAATACATGATGAGCTCTCAAAACTCAACAGTAAAAAAATAAACAACCCAATTAGAAAATGAGCCAAACACACAAAGAGACATTTCACTGAAAAGGATATACCGAGGGCAATAAGCTTTGTAAAGATGTTCAGCATCATTAGCCGCTGGGAAAATGCAAAGATCGTGATGAAATATTACTCCACACCTACCAGAGCAGCCAAATAGTGACAATACCAAATGACATGGAGAAACTGGTTCTCTCATAGCTTGCTGGTGGAATGTAAAATGGTGCAGCCACTCTGTTAGATCGTTTGAAAGTGTCTTTAAAAACTAAACATTCACTTAGCATGCAAACTCAACAACAGCACTCCTGAGCATTTATCCCAGAGAAATAAAAACTTACGTCCACACAAAAACCTTTACATGACTGCTCTTAGCTGCTTCCTTTGTAATAGCCAAGAACTGAAAACAACCAAAATGTCCCTCATTAGGAGGATGTTTCAATAAACTGTAGCACATCCATCCCCTGGAAGACTACTCAGCAATAAAAGGGAATGAGAAGTTGATATATTCAAAAACTTGGATGGATGTCAAGGGCATTATGTTGACTTAAAAAAATGCCAATCTCAAAGGTCACATCCTGCATGATTCTATTTAGATAACATTCTCAAAACGACGAAAGTATAGAGATAGAGAGAGTAGTTGCCAATGGCTGGGAATGCTGGAGGGAGCGTTAGGTGGGATTCGAGAGGGGCAGCATGAGGGAGATCTCCGTGGCGATGGAGCAGTTCTCCGCCTTGATCGTGGTGGTGGTTTCCTGGAGCTACGCTTGTTATTAAACGACACAGCATTACACACACACATTGTACCAATGTCAGTTTCCTGGTTTTGATATTGTGCTATAATTATGTAACATTTAATTGGGGGAAGCTGGGTGAAGTGTACATAGGACTTCTCTGCACTCTCTTCGCAACTTCACGGGAATCTGCAATTTTTTCAAAATGAGAAATTTAAATACACACCCACAAATCATTGTTGAATGAGCTGTCACGGGGCTTTCCTATGAGTGAAGCCTGTAGAAGGAAGTGCCTTGGGGCTGTAGTGGCGTCTTCTCCTGTGACCTCATGGTTTAAGGAGACAGGGGTGATGGTCAAGGATTAGAACGATAACTGTGCCTTCTTCCTTTTAAAATATGGAAGGTCGAAGGAAGGCTTGACCATTTAGAATGTGACAGAAATTGTCAAACCGTAAGAAGAAAGAAGGTGCCAATTCAGCTTACTCAGCTCCACGGAGACTCCTTATTTGCTTTGGCAAATCAGTCAATAGACTCAATGGATTATTCTGTTTGTGTGGCCCGGTGTCAGTACTCTTTCAGTTGCAAGTGTCAAAATTTTTTAATTAGCTTAATAAAGGCACAGTTGAACCTAGGGGCTCACACTGTGTCATCAGGAGCCGTCACACCTCCTTAGGTGTCAGGCAATCTCCATGAGTGGGACCTGACGGACTCCCGAAGCCCAAGCCGCCCTCCTACAACCCAGGAGCCCCAATAGACAGGTGGGTTTTTCAGCGTTACCTCCGGCTGCAGTGCCAGGAAAACTCTACGTGGATCTTCACACTGGTCCCGTTTGGGACACTTGCTCCACCCAAGCCCAGGGAATGGATGTCCCACAGGAAAGAGGATTCTGTCCCTTGAGGAAAGGATGAGAGGCCGAGTGCTGGGAACAGCCGTCCAAAAAAAAGTCCTCTCAGACCTTAAAAAGGAAAGAGCAAGACGTTTCAAGAGGTGAGACAAGACAAACCCAAACGCAGAGAAGATTGCAAATATGCACACACTGAGCCTCAGCTTTAAGAAAAGACGTTGATCCAGCCACGATGGCAGGGAAGTGTGAATAACTGGTCTCTTGAGTGACTGGAAAACCCAGAATCCAATGAATCCAGTGTGGAGAGACTCCTAGGAATAGTTTCAAAGGAGGGAAAGTATGAAAAATATTTGCCCCTCTAACATGCAAGGTTGCTGAGAGACTCAAATGAGACAACAGATGTGAACACTTTGAAATCTATAAGATGCTACACAAATATCTATTATTATTTAGCAGAAAGCGTGAAGAGAACATTTAGGGGAGTGGATGTAGCTCAAGCGGTTGAGCGCCTGCTTCCCATATACAAGGTCCTGGGTTCGATCCCCAGCACCTCCTAAAAACAAACAAACAAATGAAGAAACCAACTCTTATTGGGGAGTGGATTTAGCTGAGTGGTTGAGCACCTGCTTCCCATGTGCAAGGTCCCAGGTTCATTCCCTGGCACCTCCTAAAAAAAGAAAGAAAGAAAAGCTTTGAAGCTTGAGCAAGGACACAATGAGTGGTTCGAGTCAGCACAGACCAGCAAAAAGAGGAGAAGAGGTGAGGCTGGAGGCCTGAGCTCAAGGCCCTTCTGTGAAACTAGATAAAAGGATGAGAGATCAGGCACTCAGTGCAGTGGCCGGAGCACGGTGGGAACCCAGGAAATGGTCACTAGTCACCGCTGCTGGCGAGGTCCACCAACTTCAGTGTTGCAGAGGCAAGAGGAAACAGGTTTCTCTAAGTTGGGGTGCTACAGAGGACCATCGGCTAGAATGGGGTTGGACTAACAAACTCCAAAGACCCTTCGAGCTAGAATATCTGTGATGCCGTGTGAGAAACTTTCGGTAAGCATGCATTCAAGCCAATCAAATTGCAGCCTGGCGTGATAAAAACGTTCTGGAATTAGTGCTAATTGTTGCACAATCTTGTCAATATACTGAAAACCACTGAATTGTATACTTTAAAACGGTGAATTTCATAGAATGTGAATTATATCTCGATTTTTAAAAATCTGCAGAGCGACCAGCTGGAGCAGAAGTCAGAACAGGGCAGGAAGTGTGGAGTTAGCCCCTGGCCCTGAAGGAAATTTGTTTTTAAACTGCCCTCACCTCTGTCCATGCCCCCAGAGAATTCCGGGAATTCTGGAGTCACTGAGCTCTTCCAGAGACTCAGGCCCAAATAAAGTGCCCACCTCCACCAGGGTTAGTCACTTGAGGACTCCTAGCCTGAAGGAGACTCTAACTGGCCGCGTCGTGTCACACTGAGAGGAGCCCCTGCGTCTTGGAGCGGTTTGTGTGACGAGCTGCCCACACTTGCCAGGCCAGCTGTCCACCGGCTTCCTGCCCTGGGTACAGGTTGGCATAGGTGGCCAGAGCAGGGTCACTAGGCTGAGTGCAAGGCCTGTCTCCTGCCCACAGCCAACTATAGTAATAATATTGATCATCGCTAGTATAATTTTAGTACCAGTCATCACACAAAGTGAATTCCATGTCAGCCCCTCATTTAACCCTCACAGGAACCCTGTGACATTGTTATTATCCCATTTTACAGATTTGAAAATTGAGGCGTAAAGATGTTCATTAGTTTGCTCACACAAGGGGAAGAAATGCCGTTTCTGAAGACTGTCTCCAAACTCAAGGTTCTTAACTGAGTGTGCAACGTCAGGCATCCAATCAAAGGAGAGGTCCCAGAAGGGAAGTCTCTGGTGAGGGGAAGGGTCGATGGTGAGGAGAACTGCTTCTTTCTACCTTCTACAGTACTTAGAGTTTTAACAATGACCATGTAATTCTTCTACATACATCATAAAAACAAACATAAAAAACCGTGTGTGTGTGTGTGAGTGAATGAGTGAATGAGTGTGTGTGTGTGTGAGTGTGTGTGAGTATGTGAGTGAGTGAGAGTGTGAGTGTGTGAGTGTGTGTGACAGTGAGTGTGTGAGTGTGTGTGAGTGAATGTGTATGTGAGTGCATGAGTGTATGAGTGAGTGAGTGTGTGTGTGAGTGTGTGAGTGAGAGTGTGAGTGAGTGTGTGAGTGTGAGTGTGTGTGAGTGTGAGTGAGTGACAGTGGGTGTGTGGGTGTGAGTGTGTGTGAATAAGTGAGTGTGAGTGAGTGAATGTGTGTGTGAGTGTGTGAGTGAATAAGTGAGTGTGAGTGAGTGTGTGACAGTGAGTGTGTGAGTGTGTGTGTGTGAGTGAATAAGTGAGTGTGAGTGAGTGTGTGACAGTGAGTGAGTGTGTGAGTGTGTGTGAATAAGTGAGTGTGAGTGAGTGTGTGAGTGTGTGAGTGAGTGTGCTTAAAGAACCAGAGCTTGACAAGTGCTCCTCAGAAAGCCTCTCCTCTGGCCTCCCTGACTGGACTTCTTCAGGTGACTTTTAGACGGTTCTTCCTGCTGGTTTTATGAGTCATGACATCTCCAGGGGTTTATGAGTCGTGACATCTCCAGGGTTTATTGGTAGTTCCATCTCTAGGGTGCTGCCTCCCGACGCGACAGGACAAGCACGGGCGACCACTAGCCTTTCCGCACAGAGCACGCTCAGGGGCAGCCAGCGTGACGTGTCTCTGAGTCCACGCCGAGCCGGGCTCCCTGTGCCGCTGTCATGGCCCACGCTCACCACTCTGGACTGGTGGCTGAGCCCCTGCCACCACCGCCCTAGGCCCCTCGTGCTCCCATCCCGCCCAGAGGAAGGCCTGGGTGGCCTGGGCTAGAGGCTAGAGCCCTGAGCTGGGCCTCGGGAGAGTGGAGTCACAGGTTCCCGAAACTCCAGAAAACCTCTGGAAAGCACAAAACCACAGGGGACAAAAATGGGTGGTCCACCTTACAAAAACTTTCAGAAAAAAAAAAATGCAGGGAAAAATGAAAATAGGTGGAGTTCCATCAGTGCTCCATGATGGCGTTTATTTTGTTGTTAGGAGCATAAAAATGACTTGTGGGTTTTTTTCCCTTCGACACCAGGAGGCACCCAGATTCTTGTGGTCACAGGTAGAGGACTGAAGCAAGGAGATGTCAGGGCTCAAATTCAAACACAGGCACTCGAGTTACTCCCCCAAGATGTCTGAAGTTATCCGCCTTAACCTTTTAATAAACAAGTGAGTTTTCTCTCTGCTCCCATGTAATTCTCAAGAGACTCCAATGTCCCACCTTCTTCCCCAGCGCAAAGTCATTCTTTTACAAACCTTCCCAGCAGGCGGGGCCTCCAGGCCCTGGACATCCCCACCTGGAAGACGTGGAGGTTGCAGCTGCAGTCCTTTGCTGTTTAGAGACTTCATGCCCCAATTTTAGCTCAAAACCCCCGAAGGGCAGCTTGCATGCGAGCAAGGCACTCCCGGGCACAAACGGCAGCACGCCCAGGAGGCCTGGGCATTGCATGCTCAGCTCACTCTTCAGGAATTTTAATGATCTGATACCGCAGGGAACTTTATGCTAAAATCTTCCTGTGGCTTAGTTTCTAAAGTCATTTGGCAGGAGGAGAGTGTAAAGTCAGATAACAATTAATGGACACCTTATTCATCACTTACAGAAATATTCATGGCCAAAAATTCCTGAAAGGGACTTTTCCCCGTATATTTTCCCTTCTTCTCTGAGGTCTTCATCTCTTTAGTTCCTTTGCCGCCACAGATATGTTCTTTCACATCTGGCAATTCACTCAACTTCTCTGTTTCCGTTTCCTGTTCTGCAAGTTGGAAGTAGGTAATAACGAGTCTGTCCTCGCTCTACTTCCCAGGGATCGGTACAAGGATCTAAGAGAATAAATTGGGAAGTAAGTTAAAATATCAAGGCCTTGGGCTTATTATTTTCTTTAAGGTGTCTCTGCAAGGAGAGGCTGACCCCAAGTAAAGCCATGCATGTGAGAAGGGAATTCCGCGGGAAACCTGTCAAGAGGGGTCTGGCTCCGGCTCCCTTGGTTCCCCATTTCACGCCACAGCTGCCACTCCCAGTGCTCTCTGTGCTCCTGACCCAGAGCCACATCTGGGGGGAGCAGAAAAAGGCCGTGAGAGCTGCACAGCCTGAAGCACAGAGCGACGGGCTGCCCATCACCAGCAGCGTTCAGGCAGAATTGGGATAATGACCTTGCAGGGGATCCCTGCTTTGGGCAGGAGGTTAGAATTCTGAGGTCTCTTCCAAATCTAAGGATCCATTGGTTTATTTCTCACTAGATTAGGAACTGGCCAATCTGGAATCCAGTACAGGCCCCACCCCTTCCTTGCTGTGTGACTTTACCGTAAGCAAGTCACCTAACTTCTCTGAGCTCAGTTTCCTCATCTAGAGATAATATTACATAATCTGCCTACCTGCTGCTATTGTGAGGAGCCTAAGTGTAATATGTGAGCAAGTGCTCTGAAATGTTATTTTTTTATTGCATATTAGGAAAAGGAGTCCTGCTACTATTATTTCTTTTCTCAGAGGGCAGCTGCAGGGCCACTCTCTCCACTCCATGGCAAAGGCAGGCCTCGGGTCTGAGACTTGGGAATGGAAAAGGCATGTGTGAGTTCAGCATTTCTCCTCATGAACTGTGATTTCTCAGTTTGTTTCACATCAGTCCCTGGTCCTTCTGAGTGACCTTCCAGAAGCATCTCCGGAAGCTCTTAAACATTGGCTTAAAAAAAAAAAAAAATGTCCAGCCAGCGCTTCCTTCCCCCAGCAAGGAATTCCTTCCACTTCTACACATCCCAGAAAAAGGGCTTGCTGAATTAATGAACCACTTCTCTTATCTATTTTTCCTGTTATCTAATTCCGAGGGGAAGGCTGGGAGCTCTGAGGGAGCTGGGAGACGCAGCTCACCACGCCTCCCTCCTACCCGGCTGAGAACAGCCTGGAATTCCTCGGCCGAGTGTTCGCCTCACGCCAGGCGAGAGGAGCCGCAGGGACAGCGAGCCCGCCGTGGGTGAGTCCCCTTCCTGGCCATCCTGGTCTCCAAGGCAGAGGGAGGGATGCAACAAGGAGAGGCACCGGAGGGCCCAAGCAGCAGGCTGGGCAGTGGGAGGCCAGTGGGAGGGAGGGGAGCTCAGGCTGTGCGGAGGGGAGGGGGCGGCAGAGGCGAAGCCCTCGGTCAACGGCCCAGGACGCGGCCCTGAGGCCCTTGGGGACAGGAAGAAAAGCGACAGCCCCGATAGGGCTCCTGCTTCCGCTTTCTTTCTCTGGCCCGTTCTCTCTGTTTCTCTCTTACAATTGGGGACATTTTAGTTGCTCCATTTCTCAGTGCAGTTTCCCACGCATCTGAGATGGCTGGGGACGGGGGTCTCGTCCGCACCACACAAGAAACCACCCTGACTCGGCCGGGCGCGCTGGGCCCGCCTGTCTGCTCCCTCCCCCGCGGCCCCCCTGCGGTCTCTACCTGGAGAACCTGCTGGAAAGCCTAGGGAATCCTCCCTGGCCAGGCCGCGTGTGTTTTTCTGGATGGACAGTCTCTGTGGGGTTCCTGTTGGCTTCGCTTGTTGGTGAATAGGCCCCAGGGCCTTCAGGATCCTTTTCTTTTCCTACCCATAGGCCAAGGGTCAGCCAGGCTTGGTTTAGGGCTTACTTTTCCTTTATTCTGGAGCCAGACACCGGGCGGGAAGGAGGGGTGGGAGTGGTCCTGCAGGTGTATCGCTGTGATTGCGTTCTTCTCCCCAAGCTTTGAAGAGCTTGGTCACATTTGCTTTGGGCTACAGAGAGGCCACACACAGTCAAAGTGACCTCTGCTTCCTACAAACCCAGCGTCTGGGCGAATGAGCTTTGACTCTCATTTGTAGCTGAGAAGAGGACTGAGTATAGAAGAAAAGAGGGACAAGGGTACAGCTTTGAGATGGAGAATGAGGAAACCCAGCGTTCAGTGGGAAGCACTGCTGCTCCCACACCTAAAGAAGTGCTAGAAGAGTTTGAAACCAAACAGATTGCCTGTGCTTCCACTTGCTCAAACGCTAAAGACAGACAAGGACACGTCTTAATTCTGTAGCCTTTGGAGGACCGAGCAATTGCTTCTCTGGAATTGGATAGGCTTTAGTGCAAAGTCTCTCGGTCCCTGTGTACTTACCACAAATATTAACCGTGCCAAGCAGAGAATGGAAATGTGTTCCCTTCTGATAGCTTCCTCCGGTAGCCACCATAACCGTCTGTTTCCAGCAGGGTTAATTCAAAAGCTTCTCGAAACTGCACTCATCTGCTTTACTTATCTTTCCCCTTCCCAACTTTCTTGGCTGCCTTACCCCTCCTGATTTTTCCCTGGTGCTGATATTCTCACGCCTCTGCATGTGCTCCAAAACTAAGGGAAATTGAAAGGTTTTAGCTGTGCAAATCAAGGAAGTGCCCGTCTGAATACAGGAAAAACCTGACTGTGTAAGGCTGCTACAAGCAATGATTTATGATCACAAGAAATTGGTTTGGCTTTTTAAAATTATTAATAGTAGTAGTAGTGTTGTGTTTCTGCTACTCTTATTTGGACAAATATGCCCAGAGTAAAAGGATATTTGCAGGTTCCATTTTATGATTTTTAATAAAGGGATTGTTTGGTTTTTAGACACATAGACTTTTCCACAAATTTCCTTTTTCTTTAAATAATTTGTGTCTGGATGTGATTTTGCATTAGCTAGAGCGAGTTCAATTTGCAGAAAAAAAAATCTCAAAGACAGTTTTATGTGGTTGGTATTGAGGAAATGTTAATAAGTTGCTCTTTATCCCTGTTATATTTCTCAAGTCCAATAAAATATCCATTTCAAATGGCTTTCTAATGCCTTCTTATATTTGCTAAGTGATTTATAGGACAGAAATTTATAATCCGCATTTGTAAAGTACTTTCTTCCAGGAGCACAGAGATGTTTTAGGGCTGGGACAACACCCAGACTGAAGAAACGCATGCGATCAATCTCCAGTTGTCCAAACACAACTCGATGTGGCGATTCGGGGCAATTATCCGAATAATTGGGGGGTGGTCCACTTTCACCTCGATTATCTAGATAAGAGGCGACACAGGCAAACATCCGTGGCCCTGAGGTTCCTGCCTGGACTCTCCACGACCACGAGAATTCAGGAGCTTTTTCTGCAGGTTGGGGAGGGGGATCGGGAACGCGGGAGAAGAGCTTTCTAGAGAAGTGTGAAAGGGGCTCCCGCAGCGCCTCTGGGCCACTGGTTGGTGGGCTGGGGGCGGTGCGCGCCGGACGCCCCGCGCGGAGTCTGATAAAACCCCGAAGCCGATCCAAGGCCAATAGACCCGGCGGCGTCGGGCTGGGGCGGAGGGTCTGAAAGGACAGGGTGGGAGGCGGAGAGGAGAGCTTAAGGGGGCGAAACGCAAAGCAGCCGAGCACCGACGGCCTCCAAATCCCAGCGTCCCGAACCGCGCCTGGGCTGGAGCGGGAGCCGCGGGCTGCGGGGGGCGCCCGGGTCCAGCCGGCCTCAGGACAGCCCGCGGCCCTGGCGCGGCCCAGCGGGAGTGACAGCGTCTTAACGTGCCCGCTGCTTGGACCAAACTGCCCTAGCCCTGCCTTGAGCTGGGAGAAGCAAACAGAAAGCAAAGGGGCGGCGGCGAATCCTAAATAATAGGGACACGCAGTGAGCCTCGGGGACCCTCCCAGAAGCAGAGGAATGTCCCCAAATGAGGAAAAACTAGGAAAAGGATGGCGGCGTTACTAATTACTAAGTAACCTTAATCCTTCTTGTCCTTCCATTTGACAAAGTCCTCCTGCATCTGCCTTGTGTCTGCTGCTCCCGCACCCCGCGTAACAAGGAGAAAGTGTGGAAGACGTTCATCTGACCCGAGCGCACAGCTGGTGCCTCCGGGGGGCTGCGCCGGGGTTCTAGACGACTCCCCACCCGGGCTGCGCCTCCCCCCAGACAGGCCCGTCGGGCCAGAGGCGGAAACCCGTTGGTGGGAGCCTACCACAAAGCTGCTCTCCCACGGGGCGTCCTGGGACGCTTAGCACCCCGAGCCTCCCGGGCCCTCCCAGCGTAAAGCCCGGTGGGGGCCGGGGTGGTGACGAGGAGGGGCGCGCCCCAGGGCCCCCGCGCAGGCCGGTCCCTTCCCCGCGCCGCCCGCATCCCGCAGGTTCGGCTCTTGCCGCCTCTCAACGCTGCGCCAGGCGAGGCTACGCCCGCGTGAACGCGTCCCTCTCAGAATCAGGGCGCGCACTCGTGACCCCGCAACCCGGCGTCGTCCCGCGCTCTCCAGTGGCGGCTCCAGCCCTGGGGCTCCCCGCACCTCCGCGCTCCGCGAGCAAACCCAGCCGGCGGGCGTCGTCCCCGCCGCAGGTGGCCGAGGGCGGGAGGGAGGCGAAGCCTCGGTGCGCCGCCCCCACAGCGGCGGTCCCCAAGGCCTGGGCAGGCAGGCGCGCGGCGAAGCCCCCTTTCCCCCGTTTCTTCCCGGCCGCGGCGCCTCCTGGAGGTCCCTGGAAAGGCCCAGGGCGGCAGGCCGCATAGTAGGTGTTTCACCTTTGTGGCTGCATCGTGACCGCGTTAGGCTGCTCTGGATCAGTCTACCCCTGCGGAGAGACACCGGGCGGCGAGGGTCCCAGCGAACCCCCTTCCTGGGCAGGGCTTGGAGACTGCTGCGGGCAGAGCATCCCCCTCAGCTGCGCTGGATGCGCCCCAGGATTCCATGGCAGCCTCGGGGTTCCGGGCGCGGCCCGGGCCAGGGCTGGACGTGGAGCTCTCCAGATGCGCGCTCCTCCGCGGCTGCAGGCGGGCCCAGGACCTGCCGGGCGCTTAGGCCTGGCGGAGGCGCGGGGGCAGGGAATGTCCCCTCATAGGTTTTTCGGCCCTCACCCTAAACTCGCCACCTCCCCAGCACGCGTCCTCCTAGGTCCTACAAAAGCCGGCAAATCACTCGAATACTCCCCGTCGCTAAACCCGGGCGCAATCGCTGAGCTTCCCCGGCGGCCGCCGGCGCCGGGGGCTGGTGTCAGGCGCTGGGTTCGACTTTCCCTGGCGCCGCCGACCCCTCTGGAGTGGCTGCTGCTTCGCCCCGTTCGACACTAGTTTGTTTCTCACTCATCACCCCCGACTCGTTTCGATTCGTAGGGATTCTCTTCACTAGGTTTGTATTGTCTTCTTCACTGTCCCTGATTTCGCCTTTTCCTCGTTCCGCTTTTTTTCCTGTTTCTCACTCTCCTTTCCCTTATTCAGTTCGAGCTTCCTTTTGTTGCTAAATCAATCCCCCCTTACTCTGCTCTTTAGCTATGGAACCTATTCTTCTTTTCCACCTGTGTGTCTTCTGTTTTACCTCCGTCCTGGGCCGGCTGCAGACCCCGCTGGCTTGGTGACTGCAGGATGTCGCCGGGCACACTCGCTCACAGTAACACTTCCTCTACGTCTGACATGTCTTTCTCCTACCAGCCCGAGGTCCTTGGCTCTCCTAATACGTTCGTTTTTATTAATTAGGGTGGACTACTGCTTGCATACAGAAGTCACTCGATAAAGGTTTCTTCCTTGAGTAACTGGATCCTTTCTGTTAGCAAATGATTTTAATTTCTGAATATTAAACTACACGGCAGCTGTTTTGTTTACCTTTAAGGAATTTCTTCAATTCCTACCTTTAAATAAATAGCCCACTACAAATAATTTTCCAAGGATTAGGTGGGTGTCTAATAAGATTGATTCACTCAAAAAAAAAAAAAATCCATGATGTAAACGTTTTTTAAAATAATGAGCAGGCGATTTGTCCTGCTACTCAGTTTACTATGGCTTTCCACTGACTCTAGAGATTTAACAGGAAATTGATATGGTATAAATAGATAACTTTTTGTTGTTCATCAGCTATTATTTTACTTGCTTTCTGTTAGACCACAGCAGTTCTATCATAATAAGAATAGAATAATTATTCTCTCCTTGTAGGTAAATAATGGTTTTGAATGTTTATTTTATTTAGAATTAATTTTTGATCATACATGAAAATTTCATTTTACAACAGTGCTGATAGATGCATTTTGACTTTTGGAAAATGACTGGAGACAAACATTAGACCATAACAATCCTTTTGTTGTTTGTTTGTTTGTTAAACAAGATAATTAACAGGTAAATCCTTGACCGTGGGGAACTCAGGAAGGTCATAAAGTCGGCTATGTTTCCTCTACAGTGAGTCCAGAACAAGGAAAACCAGGAAAGCCACCGGCCTAGTGGTCAGACGTAGTGGTCTCCGTTTGTGCCAGCGCGTTTTCTGATTACTAACGGCGGGGGTGCTCAGAATGCCCCAGCTTCCCAAAGATTGACAAGCAGCGTCTGAGAGTTACCGAATTAGAGCTGCTCCCCCGGATTCAGCAGATAGCAGCTACTGAGCGCGTCTGAGTAGCTGCCTGGTGAAATGCCCTGGGGGGGGGGGCATTAAATTCCTGGAAGAGGAGTGGAGTGAGAGCAGCCTTGGGGTTCCACTTTTTCTCAGCCGCTCCGAGGTCTCCTGTCCCCTCTAGATTCAGCACCCCTGCAGGGGTAGAGGCAGCTCGGGTTTGCTCCAGCGATAACGGAGGGCTCGCTATCTAATCTGGATAGCAGCAAGAACAATCCATTAGACCTCGGCATTTACCCCGGGCGGGGGGGCGAGGGGGAGGGACCCAGCCGAGAGAGGCGCTGAGCTCCCCAATTGGCTGGGGGGTGAGGGGGGGAGAAGTAGTAGGGATTGATGAGCAAAGTTTTAGATGGACTCAAAACGCATCGCTGCGAATTATTACTGATGTTAGTCAATGCTAGCTCCACCAAGAATTAGGATTCTTGGTTTGGGGCGGGGGGGCGTGGCACATTTTCTTTTGGAAAATTCAGTAGACTTGACATTGTCTCATTCAAACTCCACACCAATCAAAGGAGACTGTAAGATTCCAATTTTCACCAGCATGCCTTGGGACTCCAGGAGACTTAAATCCATGCACCCACTCGCTCATTCTTCCATTCATTCAGCAAACATTTACAAAGCTTTACTCTGTGCCAGGCATTGTGCCTTGCACTGACAGGTTAAATTATTTGCCCAAATGCAGACTCTGCTGGCAACTGGGCGGAACCTAAATCAACTCTTCCAGCCCTGTGACTGCCACATCTTTTCCCAAAGATATACAAATCCTAGAAGTTTGGAGCTGGGAGGGCCGCAGAGGTTATCTAGTCCAGCCTTCCATTCAAAGCAGGCATTCCCTCCCCAGAATCCCCCCGAGGCTTCTGCTTCACCCTCAGCAAAGCAAAATGTCTTTCTATGGGAGAAGACAGTCTCCAAGTGCCCACAATTCAGTTCCGAGGACTGAGCCCCTTCAAGCTGCTGTGACCCCCAGGCCTCAGGGGCCACCGATCTACTCAACCCCGAAGGCTGGCATCTGACCCCCAGGATGCTGCTTTCCCACTTCAGCCCTGCCCAAGAGTGGAGCTACTGGGCGCTAAACCCCTTGAAACTGATGGTGCTAAGGTCAAACTGGTCTTTCCCAGTCTCAGGGGACAGAGAAAATGCTATGGGCAGTAGCCACAGCATGCCAGAGCCTGGATTTCTAGTTCCATCACAACCACCTAAAGGCTGGTGGTCTTGAGCACATTATTTCATGTCTAACATATACTAGAAATAAAGTGCACAAATGGACTTCTTGGGAGTTGAGGATACCACCTTTTGCTAAGATAAAATTCCTCCTCATAAATAATCTGAGCTTACTCTCATTTGCCAGTTAAAAAATAAAAAGCTACAAAAGGCAATTTCTACACCATGATCTCATCACCAAGAACGTTCTGGAAACTTTTTTTTAGGTCTGATGAGATACTAAGTGCCCACTGTCCCCAGGTCAGTGTAGAATCTAGAGGCTAGTATACAAATAATGTGGTTTGAATCCCATCTCCAAGACTTCCTGGCTTTGTTATCTCAGGCAAATTATTTAACATTTCTGTGCTTCAGTTTCTTATATTTTAGAATCATCGCAAACTTTAGAGGATTGCACGGAGTAAATAAGATAATCCATAGACTTGCGTTGTGCCAGTTATAAAGTAAGTGCTCAAGAAAGGCTAACCATAACATTGGCTTATTATTTGTTAACGTCTGGGTCAATATGAAAATGTAGTTAAAGCTACAGACCCTCTTTCCAGAAAAATGTCTACAGTCTCATGCCCAGAAATATTTGCATTTAATATTTAGGCTGGTCAGCTCTCGACCTGACTGACAAGCTGGCCTTGCTCCTCATGGAACAGTGGGTGAAGGACAGGACCGACCTCTTCTCAGTCCCTGAAATAGTTTCCACAGTATGATGTGCTCAGCTGGACATCAATGTCCCCTTCCCAACCGGCTTCCCTGCAGGAAGGTTGTTTTGTTATTTTTGTCATTTGGCTTTGTTTGTTTCTTAACCTATGACTTCAAAACTCTTCAGAAATTAAATATGTCTAATAAGTGGCAGAAATTTACATAACAAATTGATGGACATACTTTTAAAATATCTTACCCAAAATTGAGTGCCATGGCATTCTCATGTGCCACTGGTGGTAGTGGGAATTTTGAGTACGATCTTTCTGGGAGGTTGTTATTGTTTTGTTTTGTGTTTTGTTGTTGTTGTTTTTTTAGCAAAATGTATTTTAAAAACATGAAAGTGTTCATATTGTTTCACCCGCTTTTTCCAGTAATAGAAAGTTACCACTAAGGAAATAATCAGAAGTTTACAAGAATATTTATCCACCTAAATTTATGGGTATTTAACAAGGATAGTCATCAGATATTTGGGTTTTTTTTTAGTGATAAATAGAAAATAGCCTAAACTCTGAACAATAGTTTATTTACATAAGCTACGATAAATGCATAATGTAGCCACTAAAGTATGCAGCCATTATATTATGTTTTCTTAAAATATTCAATGATATGGAAAAGTCTCATATTTTCAAAAAAATAAAAAGTACATTGTCAAACACTACCCAGAGTGAAAGTGGTTTGTAGTGAGAGAGAGGACAATGTTTTCGATGGTTCTTTCTGGGTGATAGAGTTAAGGATGATTTTGTTTTTCTTTTTATTCTTTTCTTTAGTTTCCAAATTAACTACAATAAGCTTGTGTTTATTTGAAATAAGAAAAAATAAATATTTTGAGGTGGGGGATTGACCAGAACCAAAACATGCCTTATTTCCTGAAAATTTTATGATGTCATGTTTTTATGGCAAAAGCTTATCAGTCTTAGGGAATTCAGCTTTGGAGTCCCCAAAAATCAATGGACTCAAATTCCAAGAATAGTCCTGGACTCCTGATTTCCAGCTCGAGATGTCCAAAATTGGTGGCAGCTATCTTTCCACAAAGAAGTCCCCCCACTTAAAAAAAAAAAAGAAAATTTTTAACAACCATCCTGATTGTCTCAGAATTTCGCTTGCAACCTTGAGTGTTTCTGAAATTGAAAACAAAAGTCTAAATTCTTGTAACTTTTTCCTCTTCTCAAAACTCCCTTTGCTGGCAGGAGGATGTGATGGAATGTAAGGCCAGGTGCTTGTCCAGCTGCACATAAAGGCTGATTACGCAGACCTGAGGCCAAGGGAGAAAAGGAGGGGCTTGGGCCGGGGCGCCGGCCAAAAGGCTGGAGGGGCTTGAATGCTAAGAACTGGACTGAAGACCAGAATCGCAAGCCCGCTTTTCATGAGTCAGGTGCCATTTTTGAAACTGACATAATTTTAGCTTGTAGAGAAATAAGTAGCCATTTACAGAGATGACCGCTGCTTTCCTCCTGCTTCCCAAGCAGAGTGTGGGAAGGGTGGGTGCATGGAGTAGTAACAACAAAAAGTAGAAACAAAATCCCACCATAAACCTAGGAAACCTTCAAAAGGTCTTGCACTGAGATTTTTGCTTTAATGTAACACATCCAAGTCAACAGAGGATAAAAGTAGCTTAGAGCTAAAGGCCAGTTTCTTTGTGGTTAATTAGCAAATTAATGTGTAGCAAATAAAATTTTGTATCCTGAGTACAGAAGGGAGAGCTGGGATTACGGACTTAAAATACCACTCCCGCCCTCTTTCTATCAGCTCTATACTGTGTGTGTGTGTTTGAGATTGGTTTTTGGTTGTTTGGTTGGTTGGTTGGTGGTAAAAGGATATGTAGAGTATTTGGGTGGAATCACAGCGTTTTAGTCTATTGTGCTCTGTAGCCAGCCCCCTCCTCATCTCATCCCTGCCTCCTCTGGCTCTAAGACAAGCAGGTCCAGTCAGGCACCAAATTTATCTTCAGGTCACATGTGCCAGGCCCTGCACTGCCCAGGCACTGTGGCAGGCACTGTCTTAGAGAATGGGTCTCACGGAGGCATGTTCCAGGTGCTTCTACTGACTGAATTCTCTACAATAAAAGAAACAACTGGTTTCCTTGCAAATATCTCTGATGGGAATCAAACCCAAAGCCTTGAGCATGCCACCCTTACCTACGATGTGCCAACAATGTGGGAAGGGCATCTATTCCCAAGCCTTTGAAAACGCTCTGTTCTCTGCTGAGAATGGCTGGTCTGTGAGCCGGTGGGAAATGAACTGATTTTCTTACCATTGTGCCATGCAGCATCCCCAGAACTGACCAGGCACAGGCTCCAGTTGAACACACAGACCCCAGGAAAGTATCCTAGGTGCTCAGTCTTTATGTCATCTTTTACACCTTTGGCCTGTCATCAAAATAGTATTAGGAGAGGGGATGTAGCCACCTCCCACAAGGGAGGTCCCGGGTTGGGTTCCCAGTGCCTCCTGAAAAAAAAAAAAAATAGTGTTAGGAAAGTCAAATGCTAACCTGGTCCTGCCACAATCTGCTTAACCAAACAGTACGTTAATTCTCTTGTCTATAAAATGAAGACAATAAATAACACTTATGGTTTACCAAAGTGCTTTCCCATACATATCACATTGGATTCCCACAACAACTCTTTGGGGCAAGCAGTGTAGGTATTATTAGAGTATTGTGCCCATTTTATAGATGAGGAAACCGAGACTCAAAGATGTTGTACTGCCGAAGATCACAGCACTAATCAGTAACAGAATAAACTCTAAATGCCCCGCTTTAACTAGCAAATGCTGCCTCTCCCAACCCTCTAGGGATGTTCCAAGGGTAAATGAGAGTCTAAACAAACTTATTTGTAATTTTTCTAACAGACAGGATCAGGACCCATTCACTCACTCATCTGAAAACCATGGAATCAAAGAATTATTAGAGTTGCAATTCCCTTAGAGCTGATCTAATCCTCCCCTTCATTTCACAGGTGAGGCCCAGAAAGGTTAAGTGATTTGCCAAAGTTCACCCCATGAGTTAGTGGGAAATGACCAATGTCATTTTTAAAATTTAGTTAAAAGGCCTGCCTACCAAGCCCATTTTTATGGCTTATTTTAAGCAGGTTAATAAGTATACCAGGCACAGCTTTAACCCCAACTGAGTAAATGCTGACACTAGTTTATAGATTCAGCAGATAAGTAGCAATAAGGAATTATTCATCTCTCATTTATCATCCAGTCTCTCCAAGGTACAAGTTATAAAGTGGAGCCAATGGCAGTTTAAGAGCCCCCACACAAGTGAGATCAAAACAGTTAAAATAAAGTGGTTTACAAAGCTACACATTTACATATGGCCATGCCCAAGGTCTCCTGAAATGTGAAAAAAAAAAAGAAAGGAAAATATTTGGGAAAGTTATTTGCATTTCACAAACAGGCAGATTTCTCGTTCAGAACTCCATAGTTGGTCTCCAGACCCATTCGGTCTTTATTTCATTCCTACAAGTGTCTACCAGCACCACCGAGCACCGCGGGGGACGGGACAGAGAATTAGTAAATACCACGGCAGCCCCCGAGGCCGTTTTAAGCCTAGTGAGGTGGTGTCACTATCGCACCCCAAGGACCTGGGAGCTTTCCTGGAAGGTGAGCGCTTTGTATCACGCCAGGGCCTGCTGGCGCACAGGAGTAGACGGGGGCGAGACTTCCTGTCACCGCCAGGGTAGCCACAAGAGAAGCTTGCTGAGGGATGACCTTGCCACGACCTTTCCCTCAACGTCTCTTTATCATGAGAAGGGGGCTGGGAAATGTTTATCCACAGAAAACAAGACAGTGAGTTGATGGCTCCAAGTAAGAACCTGATCCAAAGATCCACTGTCCTCCATTCAGCTGGATGCTCAATGCAAACGGACAGTGAGACAGAAGGGTGCATGGGGTTATAATATGTGTAAGGTCTGCTAAAGTGACTAAATTAACTCAGGGTTTGCTCCCTTGGAAGGTGATGTCTAATGAATTCTCACATGCTCCTCAGAAGGGCCAGGCTATTTTTTATTTTTATCAAACCCAATGTGTCAATGGCGAACCCGAGGCCCAAAGTTCAATGTCAATAACAGCAGCCACAAATCCAGTGACTTTGCTCTCAGCTGGCCAGACAAGGAGCCATAAGACGCCACCTGGAGCCTCCTGTCCCTCCCCAGGGACTGGCTCTGCCTCTTTAAACAAGTAACCACTCATGCTGGGCTGCACGTTCAGGACAAAGAGGACTCACAACCCTTCCGTTTGTAGATGGGGAAACTGAGGCTCAGAAGGTTCAAGTGACTAACACATAGGGTGGCCACACAGTTGTGAAATCGCGAGCGTGGAAGCAGATGCTCTGATGGCCACACAGGACGACAGCATGAGCTGGGCTGCCCCAAGCAATCCAGGATCACCCAACTGAACGCGAATCAGGACGAGGATCGCGAGCCCAGAGCCCTGCCCGCTCTGCTCCCTGCACTTTATGACTTTCTTGTCTTTGTTTTGAGGGCTGGAATATTTATGAGTCCACCGGACAGCTGTGGAGATATTCACTCTAGAAATTTCATATGTGCCTAGTGCCAGTTTTGGTTTGGCTTAATTTCCAGTCTAAGAAGGGCACGTAGACTATGGTTTTGAGTGCTTACGACTCGTGACCCTTTACCAGCATCTCCCACCCCTGGCTGCAACCAGGATCACTGTTTCCACCTCCCCAAAAAGAGCGGGGAGCTGCAGCCGTAACCAGGTCCCGGCCCCCCAGGCTATCCCCCCAGAGCGCAGTGCTGCCTTATCGCTAATCCTCTCGTCTGAGTGATTGCATCAGGGTGCGGAAAGTTTGGCCTTGGGATTCAGATTTACAGAGGGGAGAGATCAGTCCTCACAGCAGCCCGGGGACGAGGTGGGCAGGAGCCCCTGGACCAGGCTCTGCTGCTAAATGGCTGTGTGACTCTAGACAACCCTGTGGCTCTTTCTGGAACAAGCGGGTTGGACGAGAACCTCCAAGTCCCTTCGAGCTCCAGCTCTCCACACCAGTGTCAAAAGAAACTGTCCTGTGCCTGACGGGTGGCCAAAGGTGCTCCCACGAGAGCACTCGCGCCGAGGTGCTGACGGAGCAGGTGGCATCTGCCGCACGTGAGCGTCTCGTGCTTGCACCTGGGAGGAGGAAGGCGGCGCACGTGTTTCCAGCCACGTCCCTGATACTACATCTTCAGTCATGAAGGATGGGCATTTACAAGTCGGAAGCTCCAATTTTCCTAAGTTCAATTCAATGCACTTTTAAAAACATCCTCTACAGGTTAGAAACAACAGGAGATACAAGGATTCACACATGGGATTTCTGGCCCCCAAGAAGCTTGAAATTTAGGGGAGAGGAGGCAGGCAAACATGTGGAGAAATTAAATATGCAAACGGCTGTGGAACCGGAGCTTAAAAAGGGAGTTACTCTGGAATGGGGATGGAAGTTAAAAGGAAAAAAAAAAAAAAGATACGTAAGAGGAAAGAAAACCTTTGCCTTCTTCATCCTTATATC
>JAQZBX010050243.1:0-19719 GCA_029593785.1 Cabassous unicinctus | reverse complement strand
TGTTACTTGCTATAATCACATAGTTGTGCATTCATCATTTCAATCATTATTAGAGCATTTTCATTATTTCTATAATAATAATAAGCAAAAAATAGACAAACAAAAAACAAGAAATTCCTCACTTCTCAATCTCTCTATGCTTCCCCCACTGTCCATAGCTTCTGTTTCTGGCTATTCTATCTAAAGCATTTAATCAATAGCTTTTAGTATAATTACATTGTTGTGCATTCATCATCTTAAAAATTTTACAACAATTTCAATACACCAATAAGAAAGAATCGACACCACTTAGCTTCCTTCCTCAGACCTACATAACCACTAATATGTTTTCAACTTTATAAATTTATTTATCCTTACATTTTCTATAAATGGAATAATACAATATGTAATACTCTGTGTCTGGTCTCCTTCACTTAGCATAATGTGGGTTTTTTGTCTAGTATTAGCATTTTGTACTATTAACTTACACTTGTTCAGCTTCAAAGAAAAATGGTCTTATATATGCAATTCTACCCATAATCATATTTCACATAATATATTTATGCTTCGCATATTATATTTAGTTCATAATAAGACAATCATACAGTATTTGTCCTTTTGTGTCTGACTTACTTCACTAGACATAATGTCCTTCAGGTTCATCCATGTTGTCATATGTTTCACGACTTCATTTTTTCTTACCACTGCATAATATTCCATCGTGTGTATACTCCACAATTGGGTTGTTTCCAACTTTTGGCTATTGTGAATAGCACTGCTATGAACATTGGTGTTCAGATATTTATTCATGTCACTGCTTTCAGTTCTTCTGGGTATATACCTAGCAATTGTATTGTCAGGTGCCATGGCAAGTCAATATTAAACTTCCTTAGGAACTGCCAAACAGTCCTCCACAGTGGCTGTACAATTCCACATTCTCACCAACATTGAGTAAGCCTTCCATCTCTCCACATCCTCTCCAACATTTACAGTTTTCTGACTTTTTAATAATGGCTAGGCTAATAGATGTGAAATGATATGTCATTGTAGTCTTGATTTCCATTTCACTATCACTAGTGATGTTGAACGTTTTTTTCATGTGTTTCTTGAACATTTGTATTTCTTCTTTGGACAGTTGCCTTTTCAAGTCTTTTGCCCATTTTTAATCAACTACTTTGAGTTTTTATTTTTGATTTTTATGATCTCCTTATATATCATGGATATTAAACCCTTATCAGATATGTGGTTTCCAAATATATGCACTTTACCATATTGAGAATGTTGCCTTCTATTCCTATCTTTTTGAGAGTTTTTATCAAGAAAAGGTGCCATATTTTATCAAATCCCTTTTCTTCATCAATTGAGAATATCATGTGATTTTACTTCTTTAATTTATCAATGTGGTTTATTACACTATTTGATTTTCTTTTGTTGAACCACCTTTACATACCTGGGGAAAAACCCACTTGATCATGGTATAAAATACTTTTAATGTGCTTTTGTATTTTGATTGCAAGCATTTTATTGAGGATTTTTACATGTATATTCATTAGAGATATTAGTCTGTAATATTATTTTTCAGTAGCATCTTTATCTGGTTTTGGTATTAGGGTGATGTTGGCTTCATAGAATGAGTTTGGTAGCATTCTTTCCAGTTCAATTTTTTGGAAGAGCTTGAGCAAGATTGGTATTAGTTCTTCTTTGAATAGAGACATTAGTTCATCTTTGAATTCACCTGTGAAGCCATCTGGTCCTGAGCCTTTCATCTTTGGGAGGTTTTTGATGACTGTTTCAATCTATTCACTTTTGATTGGTTTGTTGAGGTCTTCTAGTTCTTATAAAGTCAGTGTAGGTTGTTCATGTGTTTCAAGGAATTTTGTCCATCTCATCCACAATTTTTAGTTTTTTGGCATACAGTTGTTCACAGTATCCTCTTATGATCTCTCTTATTTGTCCGGGGTCAGTGGTAATGTCCTGCCTCACATTTCTGATTTTATTCATTTTTGTCTTCTCTTTTCCTTTGTCAGTCTAGCTAAGGATTTGTCAATTTTGATGATCTCAAATAACCAACTTTTGGTGTGTTTTTTTAATTCTCTCTATTGTTTTTTGTTCTTGATTTCATTGATTTCTCTGTGATCATTAATATTTCTTTCCTTCAGTTTGGTTTGGGATTCATCTACTGTTCTTTGTTTAGTTCTTACAGGTGTGCAGTTAAATCATCAATTTCAGCTCTTTCTTCCTTTTTAATGTAAGCATTGAGTATTATTAATTTCCCTCTCAGCACTGTCTTCAAGGTGTCCCATAGGTTTTGATATGTTGTGTGCTCATTTTCTTTCATTTCAAGATATTGCCTAATTCTTCTTTGCATCACTATTCAAGAGTGTGCTGTTTAATCTCCTTATATTTATGAATTTTCTCTTTTTCTGTCCATTATGGATTTTCAGTTTCATTCCTTATGACCAGAGAAAGTGTTTGTATAATTTCAATCTTTTCAAATTTATTGATACTTATCTTGTGACCCAACGTATGGTCTATCTTGGAGAAGGATCCATGAGCACATGAAAAGAATGTATATCCTGTTGATTTGGGGTGCTTTGCTCTATGTATGTTTGTTAGGTCTAGTTCATTTATCATATTATTCAACTTCTCTGTTTAGTTATTTATCCTCTGTCCACTTCTTCTATCCAATACTGAGAGTGGCGTATTGAAGTCTCCAACAATTATTGTAGAGACATCAGTTTCTCCTTTCAGCTTTCCCAGTGTGTGCCTCATGTATCTTGGGGCACTGAGGTTAGGTGCATAAATATATAGAATAGTTATTTCTTCTTCTTAAATTGCTACTTTTATTAATATATACTGACCTTCTTCTTTATATATTAATAAATAACACGTTTGCATTTAAAATTCATTTTGTCTGATATTAGTATTGCTACTCCAGCTATATTTTTTGTTAATATTTGCATGGAATATCTTTTTCCAACCCTTCACTTTTAACCTGGTTGTGTCCTTACATCTGAAGTGAGTCTCTTATAGACAACATACAGATGGCTCATATTTTTTAATACATTCTATCATTCTGTGTCTCATGATTGGGGAATTCAAGACATTACCATTCAGTACTATAAGTGTAAAGGCATTACTTACTTCATCCATTTTGACCTTTGGCTTTCTGTTGTCATATCAAACTATAGTCTATCTTTTTATCCTTTCTAATATTCTTAATTTCTACACTCTTCTCCCAGTCTCTTGCCCTTGTATTATTCCTTTCAGGCTGCAGGACTCCCTTTAGCATCTCTTGTAATTCTGGTCTTTTGGTTACATATTCTATCAGTTTTTGTTTGGCTGTGAAGAGTTTGAACTCCCCTTCATTATTGAAGGACAGCTTTGCAGGATACAGAATTATTGGCTAGCAGTTTTTCTCTTTTAATGCATTAAATACATTATACCATGTTCTTCTGTCCTCTATGATTTCTGATGGGAGGTTGGCACTTAATCTTATAGAGTTTCCTTTGTATTGGGGGCTTTGCTTTTCTCTTGCTGCCTTCAAAATCTTCTCTTTATCTATGATATTTGTCATTCTGGATAGTAGGTGTCTTGGGGTAAGTCTGTACATGTTTATTCTGTTTAAGGTACATTGTCCTTCTTGGATATTGATATTTCTGTGTTTTATAAGAGTAGGGAAGTTTTCTGTCATTATCTCCTTAAATATTCTTTCTGCTATTTTTCCATTTTCTTCTCCTTCTGGGAAGCCAATAATGCGTATGTTTTTGCATTTCACATAGTCATTCTATTCCCTGAGACCCTGTTCCACTTTTTTCCATTCTTTTCTCTTTTCTGTTTTCCTGCCTTTTCCAATTAAGATGTCTTATCTTCAAAAATCACTAATTCTGTCTTCAAACAGTTTAATCTGCTCTTATGTGACTCTAATGTATTTTTAATCTCATCCATCATGTCTTTCATTTCCATAAAGTCTGTTACTTTTCTTTGGAGACTTTCAAATTGTTCTTTATTCACCCACTGTCTTCTTAATATCATTTATTTCTTTGATTATATTTTCTTTCAATTCTTTAAAATGATTTAGGGGAGTTGTGTGATTTCATCATTGATTAATTGTCTTTAATCCCGAATCTCTTCAGGATATTTGGTTTGTTCCTTTGGCTGGGCCATCTTTTTCTGTCTGCTAGTATGGCTTGTAATTTTTTGCTGATGTCTAGGCATCTGAAATGTCGGTGATTTACACTGATGGCCAATTTGTCTCTCTAGCCTATTATTAGTCTTTCGGAGCTCTTTGATATTTGGTTCAACTTATCCTAAGTCTTAAAATTGCCCAGCTTAAGTTACCAAAATCATGCCAGGGACTCACTAATGGAGCACAGATTTTCTCTCAGTGTGGGGTAAAGAGAGCTCTAAAAGAAGCTTTTGTCCATGTAATTTCCAGACAAACCAGGGGATGGCATGTGTTGGCACACCTATCCATGGAGGAGAATCTCTCTCTGTCTTCCTTTGTTTTTGTCTAGCCAGAGCTGAGCTTCAAAGCAGGAACTGCTGGCTGAATTCACTGAAGAAATTGCCCCACCTCCACCTCCCTTTTCCCTTGTAATGGCTGGCAGGGAGGAAGATGTCTCCTTTCCTTTCAGTCAGCTGAAATGAGCCAGGGGTTTTACCCTCACTGAATATCTCAGGGGTGGGAAAGTGGAGCCCTCCCTAGCAGCTGGGAATTTTAGTAACTCAGTTTGTTGTTTTGACTTCTTCATCTATCACCCTCCTGGGAGTTTTGAAGCACTGTCGTGGTCTGTTGACCCCCAAAGCAGGTCCCTTAGGCATATTTTGGCTATTTCTCCATTGTTTTTAGTGAGAGCTGAGCCTTATCTGCCTAATCCAATGCTATGTTGCCCTCTGTTTGTAATTGAGATGGGATTTAAGTCCCATGAAGCACATGGATGGAACTATATTGTTTGTAGTTGCAGACCATCTCTCTTTTGTAGGATGGGCATTATTCATCATCATCTTCTTGTTAGTTGTCCTGGGTGAGTCCAATGAACTGGAGAGCAGGTGTTGCAACTCTGCTGAGATTTAGGGCTCAACTGGCCCCTCTATGCCCAGGTGGAGGGAGGGATGGGGATGGGGATAAGGATGTCAGGAATTGGTCAGTCAGGGCCACACTGGGGAGGGACAAAGGGTGAGGATGGAGGTGCTGGGAACAAGGAAGAAGGGTGAGGGTGGGATCTGGGGTGGATTTGGGGCTGGAGGTGCCTAGGAGGGTGTCCATGTATGATCTTGGAGGTTCCTCACCCTTTGGACATGGAGAACTTAGGCCAGCTGAGTTTGGGGGAGCATTCTAAAGCAGCATGGTCTTGACTGTAGCATCTGAGTCCCCTAGACAGATGCCAAGTGGAGGGGCTGGAGGGATATCGTCTTCTCTTATTTCCAGTGCCTGGCATAGTGGCAGCATCTGCTAGACAAGTGGGCAAGGGCAGCTAGATTCAGAAGTTGAATGCCTAGCCCAGAGCTGGGTGATGAGGAGGGTACCCTGTGCCAGGTAATCCCAGTGGGCATCAGGGTTCCAAAGATTCGAGGGAACATGTTTGAATGGAAAGACCTTGATGCGAGAACAATCTCCAAGGGCAGTGAGAGAGCCTTACTGCCTCTGGCAACACAGTGACTGCTGCCCCATGGTCCATGGGCTACAGGTTGGCTGAGGATGACAGCCTGGCATAGGGTGGGCCTTGGGGGAAAGCACTGCTGAGTCAGGATTAGGAAGCTTTTGTCAGTGGGAGGCAGTGCTGTGCTGCTCCTCCTCCAGGGGATCCCTGGGCCTGCAAAGCACATCCTTATGCTGGTGGCAGTATGGCGATGGAGGAGGGAAATGTGCATGTCAGTCCCCAGTGCAACATTGGTGGCTTCTAGAGGAGATGGACATGTGTGTCAGAAGAAGGAGGATGGGCTTCCTGGATACTCATCTACCACTTCAGTGCTAAAGGCTAGTCTCCCATCATGACTTTGGGGATTTAGGCTTCACTGGGCATATACCTGTCTGTAATGAAGAGGGAGGAGAAGGATGTGCCCTCTGTGCTCTGACTTATTCTAATATCCCCTTCTCTGAGACTCCTCAAGCTGAAGCAGGGAGATGGGATGGACATAAAAAAAAGTATTGTCTGCTTCCTCAGGCCAATGCCAGCAGTCCAGCTTTTCCATTTGACCAGCCACCTCTCCTCCCCTGCCACTGGCATGTTGTTCCACCCAGCAGACACAATGTGGATGGTGTCTCCTGGAGCTGTGCCTCCTACTGACCTGTAGGCAACCACCCTTGGGTTGTTCTGTCATTTGTCCATCGATTCTCCTCTACCTTCCCCTCTCCCTTCTCTCTCACTTTCTTGCTCCATCTTCTGACAATTTATTTAATCAAATCTTTTAATGTGATTGTTAAATTCCTGCCTTGGTGGCTTGAGCTTTTGGTCCACTGAGGAAATTAGACATTTGTGCATATAATTAGAGAAAATGTCTGTAAAAGCCATGACCTGGGAGGACAAGGCTGTTACATGAGCATATAACAGAAGTGTCCCACTCAGCTTTGAGGAGTTGGTATCAGATGAACCTTCCAGAAGGAGGTGCTTCTAGAGACAACAGACTGATACTCCTCTGTTCTTCTGAGTATGGGGAGTAGGTCTAGAAAGGAGCCCACCTTCCCTAGAAACTGTGTCCATTTTTCTGTCCTGGTCTGTAGAAAAAGTGTGTGTTGTGGAGGAGCAGGAGGACAAGGGTGACTCCCAGGTGTCTGATCTGTTGGAGATGACTGGGGCTGTCCTGTTACTGTCCCCCTGTCCCTTCCCAGTTATAAGTCAAGCACATTTAGTGGCCTCCTCTGTTTAGCAGTAGTGGTCACTCTTTTCCACCCACATGGAGTGTATTAACATTTTAGGTACAAAAACCCTAAGTCAATTTTAAGCATCTGTAGCGTGAGGTCTATGCTTAGTCATCTTTTTACCCATCCTAACCTATGAGTGGTTTATGCTCATTAAATCTCTTGATTCAAAGATGATGACATTATCTTATGTGTGTGAGATTTGTGACTGGCCCATAAATAGATTAAAAGTTAAGAGAATTGAACGGTATGAATGATTGTTCTTTAAAATTTTGAAATAAAAAAATAAAGAGTCAAGGCAGTTTGAAAAAGGTTTTCTTCATCCTTGATACCTACTGCATCAAGGCCAATGGAGGTGGCAGAGGACACACCCAAACCTGATTCTGCCCGAACTCACTTTAGATTTAGAGGAAACCACCAAGCTGCTCTGTGCCTCAGCTTCTTGGCCTCATTCTCTCTTTCCCTCAATTTTTCTCTCTTCTCAAGTGGCTGGGATGAGAGAGGTGACCTTGCATGCTGAGTTGGGAAGACCCAGAGCCTTTGCTTTTGTATTTGTTAAAGAAGTAGGTGTGTGTGTCAGAGAGACTGATACCAAGATGAGAATTAACCAGGACTTGGTAGGAGAAAAGTGGTGCCCTCAATTCTCATGACAGACACAAGGGAATTGGGAGAGAAAATAGAAACTGTTAGTATGTGTTCTCACTGTGCAGATGCAATAGTAATTACCATCTTTGGCATGATCTGATTATCATTTGCATCTCTGAAATTATAATGAATCCTATTAAAATATAACAAAATAACAAAAATAATTAAAACACCCAATATGTATGAAAATATATTGATGAAACAAAATAGAAAGAAAATTGAAAATCTGAAATCAATCACTCAAATATAAATTATAAAAGCCAAATAAAATTCAATATAAATTGGACAACCAGCCAGATGGAGACAGAGTAAAGATCTCCTAGAATCAGCCCCTGCTATGGGGCACTTGGAGACCACCCAGAGTGATCTAGAGCACTTGTTTGGGGGCTTCAGGAGACCAGAAGTACATCCTAAAACATCCTTATAAAAGTGGAAGGAGGAGACTGCCCATCTACAGAGAAGTTTCATAAATAGAGCATTCCACACCATGGAGGTTGGTACCCATCCTCCACTGGAGGCACAAGCCATGTCGGGAGCTATTCTATGGCTGGTATTGAAAACTCCACTTCCCAAAATGGGGGAGGAAAAGACAATTGGGCACCAACTTCAGCTACTAATTAGTAAATTTGGTGGGCTAAGTTATAATCCTAAGAACAGCTAAAGTTTGAATCTCTCAAAGTTAGAAAGAGGCTCTTAGCTGCCATTTTAACTCGGTGCATGACATGAGAGGAAGTGGGGCTGACTGAAAATCACATTGCTGGTAGGGACCAGCTTTTTTCCATGTAGATCATATTGCTGCTCTAGCCTAAGCCCCAGTTCCACCTCAGGCAGGGAGGAAGTTGGGGGAGCTGCACCAGCCTCTCTGGGAAATTTCAGGCCACACCGTGGAGGCTGGTGATCATCCTACTTTGGCAGTGCCAGCCACCCCAGGAGCTATTCTGTGGCAGGAATTGGAAGCTGCATTTCCCAAAAACAGGGGAGGAAGAGATGGTTATCTCCTGATTTCAGCTAATGATTGGTAAATTTGGCTGCCTAAAGTATAACCCTTAGAACATCTGAAATTTGAGCCTGTCCAAGTCAGAAGGAGGCTGGTAGCTGCCATTTTTTACTTCACCCCCAGCATGAGGGGAAGCTGGGCCGACTTAAAATAACAGTGATGGAAGAGACTGGTTTCTTTTACCCAGGTTGGCCTGCAGCCCTAGCCTAGGCTTCAGCCCCACCTCCAGCAGAGAGGAAGCTGATGGGCTCTGCACCAGCCTATCCATGTAAATGCAAGTACATTTAGCTGACAAAGAATCAATAATTGGAAGTCTACCAGGGCAACTCTGGTTATCTTGGGCCTGCACTGAATAGATTGCTGCCCACACCTGCAGCTTCATCCCTGCCCCAGACAGGGGAGAAAGGGGTATGATGATTCACCCATCTCTCTGGGCAACTATAGTTTTGGCCTGCATGAATTGGATTACTCCACACAGCTGTGGTTATGTCCTGATCCCTGGCAAAGGAAAGAGTTGAGAGATGCTCCATTGGTCCTTGGGGAAATTATGGTACCCTGAGCCTCCACAGCTTATAGCACCAACTACATCCTTGGCTCCTACTACACAGCCAGCAAAGGAGAAAAGACAGGAAGCCCTAAACTAAAGAGAAAAACTGCACCCACAATAAATACTTTAAGCCAGATGCCAAGATGCCAAAAAAAATAAAAATTACAATCCACACCAAGAAACAGGAAGATATGGCCCAGTTAAAGGAAAAAATATAAGCCTCCAGATGACATAATGGAATTGAGACAACTAATCATAGATGCTCAACAAATCTCCTTAATAAGTTCAATGAGATGGCTAAAGAAATTAAGGATATTAAGAAGACATTGGATAAGCACAAAGAAGAATTTGAAAGCATACATACATGTCATGGGTGTCCCAGAATGAAAAAAGAAGGGAAAAGGGCAGAAGGAATATTTGAAGAAATAATGGTAGAAAATTCCCCAATCCTATTGAAGGACATAGATATCCATGTTCAAGAAGACTAATGCACTCTCATCAAAAAAAATCAGAATAGACCAACTCTAAGACACATACTGATCGGAAAGTCAAATGCCAAAGACAAAGAGAGAATTCTGAGAGCAGCAAGAGAAAAGCAATGCATAACATATAAGAGATACCCAATGAGATTAAGTGCTGATTTCTCACCAGAAACCATGAAGGCAAGAGGACAGTGGTATGATATATTTAAGATACTGCAAGACAAAAATTTCCAGCCAAGGATCTTATATCCAGCAAGAATGTCTTTCAAAAATGAGGGTGAGTTTAGAATATTTACTGATAAACAGAAACTGGGAAAGTTTGTAACCAAGAAACCTGCTTTCCAGAAAATACTAAAGGGTGTGCTACACCCTGAAAAGAAAAGACAGGAGAAGAGGCCTGGAAGAGGGTTTAGAAATGAAGATTATATCAATAAAAGTAACTAAAGGTGTCAAAAGAGTGATGAAAATAAAATATGACAGATAAAACCGAAATATTCAGGAATAAACTTAACCAATGATGTAAAGCACTTGTATTCAGAAAACTACAACCCATTGTTAATTTTTTTTTAAAAGTCTTAAATAATTGGAAGAATATTCCATGCTCATGGATTGAGAGACTAAATATCATTAAGATGTCAATTCTACTCAAATTGAAATGCAGATTCAATGCACTCCTGAAGAGAATTCCACTAGCATTTTTTAAATGGAATTTTCATTTGATAATGAAAACATCATTATCAAATTTGTTTGGAACCAAAGGGGGTCCCAAATAGCCAGAAATGTCTTAAAAAAGGAAAACTGAAGTTGGAGGACTCTCATTTCTGGGCTTTAAGTCATTTTACCTAGCTACAGTGGTAAATATGGCATGGTACTGGCATAAAGACAGACACATAGACCAATGGAACCAAATAATGGTTAAAAAACAGACCCTTATATGTATAGTCAAGTGATTCTTGACTAGCTTGTCAAACCTACCCATCTCGGGCAAAACAGTCCATTCAATGAGTGGTGCTGAGAAAATTGGGTTTCCATAGCAAAGGAAGGAAAAAGGACCCCTAGCTCACACCCTATACAAAAATTATCTCAAAATGAATTTAAAAACCTAAATATAAAAGCAAGAACCATAAAGCTTCTAGAAGAAAATGTAGGAAAATATCTTCAAGATCTGGTGGTAGGTGGTGGGTTCTTAAAGGAGATAAGAGGAGAACTGATATGAACTACTGATATTTAATGTATGTAAAAGTTTTAATTAGTTTTACTGTAAAAGTGTGGAAATGTACACAATTGATGGTAACACCTTATAGTGAGTAACAGCTGGTTTATAAATGGGGATGTGGCTGAAAATGGTAATCTAGGGATGTAAATGCCAATTGACAGAAAGCTAGAGAATAATCTAGGAACTGAATAGCACAGTAAACCCAGAGGTAGATGAGAATATTGGTTGATGGTACAGATGCAAAAGTGTCCTTTTTGAGCTAGAGCAGATATACATCAGTATTGCTGAGTGGTGGAAATGTGGAGAAGCATGGGAAAAATACAACTGGAGTAACCTATGGACTGTGGTTAACAGTAATAATGTAATATTCTTGCATCTATGCCAAAGATGTACTGCGTTGACAATGGGGCAGTATGGAAAATGTGTGCCAAATATTTGCTGTGGACCTAGTAATAGTCAGATGATATTATCTCATAATCTGTAAAAAAATATTCCACCACGGTGTGATGTGTTGATAGAGAGATGGTGTTTGGGAATTCTGCACATGTTGGTAGATGTATCCTTTCTTTACAAGAGTTCACATTTAAAAAGGAATATTCAAAAGTTAGATGGAGAAATAAAATAGAGATTTCGCTTGCAATAGAGGTAAAGAGAATATGTCTTATTACTTATTCTATAGGAAAAAATCCATTATGCATTGGCTCAGGGAAGTCAGAATCTTGTGTTAGGCTGCCTGGCTTTTGAATACTGGCTCCATTATATGCCTGCCTAGTGACCTTGTAAAAGTTACTCCACGTTTCTGTGTCATTTGTAAAAGCAGACTTAATAATAGACTTTTTGCAGAATAAGTGAAACAATTTCTGTAGATTAGATCGTAATCTAGATGTTAGTGTGCTAGAGAAAGAGGATCTTTGGTGACCAAAAATTATCTTTTCATGGTGTTGGACTTTAATCAGTGGAAATTGTTATTTCCCAAAAACAGTTAATGTGTCAATAAAAGTTTTTTTTAATTCAAAACAATAAATTAATAAATTAATAAAAAATAAAACAGGAGGCGGGAAGAGGGTACATTACCAGGACCTGGGAGAGTTCTCCTTCACCCTGAGTGCCTTCCCTCTGCAGGCTCTGCCCTTGCCTCGCTGCTGGCACTGCACCTTGGGCTTCCACTGCAAAAGCAGTTCTAGGCTCCCCCCTCCTTACTTCCCCTTTCCTCCCCCCTCCTCCTCTTTCTCCGTAGTCCCCTGACACACAGCCAGTTTGGTGCGGGGACACATCTGGGGATATCAGGGCTGCGGGCAGCCAGCCTTCCACCCTCTGCCCTTTGCCTCCCCTCGCCCTCCTCTTCTCCATGCTTCTTCACATCCTCCTCCTGCTCCTTTTCCAGCCACCGGGCTCCTGGCACTACCTCTGTAGGGAGAGATTTTGGGATCCTCTGAGGAAATTCAAGTTGGTGTCCTGGGGGAGCAGAGCAGTAAGGGCCAGGCTTATTCTCTTGGTTTAGTGCTAAACAGGCCCCCACCACCAAATCACCCACCCCTAAGGGAGCTCCATGGCCTCCATTCGTAATGGCCCCTCCATGCCCGGGTGGAGGGGAGGGATAGGGATGGGGAGATCCAGGACTGCTCTGCAGGGTCTCATTAGGCAGGGACCAAGGGTGGTGCCAGAGGAGATGCCAGGGCCATGGAGGTGGGGGTGCTGGTAGAATCTGGCATGGATTGTGGACCTGGGGCACACAGCCGGGGGTGAGGGTGCAGGTGCGGCTCATCTGGGAGGCCAGAAGGTGGTGGTTCACTGGGTAGCAAAGACCAAGTAATGAAGAGGAGGGCTCTCTGGCTTGCTGGCACTGTTGCACCTGCTGGGGGCAACCAGGCAGGTGGTGGTGTGTGGTTGAGGGCAGCGCCTCTCTTTGGAGAAAGGAATGGGGCTGGCATCTGGCAGCCACCAACTCTGTTGGTTCCCTGTGGACACTGCTGGAACCATTAGACAGGCACCTCCAGACCTTGAGTACAAAAGGCTGCCCAGGGGAAGAAAGGTGGACACCAGCCTCCTCCGGAAAGAACAGGCTCAGGCAATGGGGAAGGAGGACACAGAAGGTTCTAGACTTGCTTCTTTTCACTGAAGTGTGTTATCCTTTATTGGGCTCACTCAGAATCACCTGCTGAGCCCTGGAAACCTCCTTTGCTTCTTAAATTCACAGAAATTGAAGCTGAAGCCCTAAGAGATGGAATCTTCTACCTTCCATATGTTCTGCTGGGAATTCTGAGGCCTAGAGAAACTGGAGAGCTTGCCCAGACTCCTATTGTGGGTTGTTATCCATTCTGGGGCTGGAACCCATGTCTCTTTTCCCAAGTCCACTGTGTTTTCACTGGCCTGCCATTAGGAAATGAAATGACCTTGAATTGAGGAAACCAAGAATTGTGGAGTCTCCCTGAGGGAAGGCTGGGAGTTGCCACTGTCTTGTCTGGCTTGTGGCTGGGTTGAGTGATGTGGTGGGAATGCTGCGCTAGTTGATTGGGGCAGGTTTTGTGGGCTCTTGGAACATGGTCATTAGAGAAGAGAGGCACTGCCATCAATTACTTTGGCTGCTGGCTGCCCTGGTCCCTTTGGGCAGGCAGCCCTGGGGCCCTACAAAACTTCCTACTTTGTTGCATCATAAGTGGGTTGTTTACCTTAGGTCTTTCAGAGATTTTGAGGTCCCTGGGTTAAGTAGGGTACATGCCCATCCCTGACCATCGTGGAATGTGGGATTCACCACCACAGTGCTGCTTTTTCCCTCTCAAACCGTCTTGCCTGCACACAGCTGTGCATGTGCTGGCACTTTGTGTCAGCCTCCTCTGCAGCCTGTGTGATGGAGGGAGCTTCATGGTGTGTTGACACTAACAGTTTTGATAACAGTAGGACTCATGTGTATTCACCTAGTTGCTGCAAATCGATATTAAGTAACTCTAGAGTAATGAATAACATTCCCAGTTTTACACAAAATATCCCAGACTTTTGGCTCCTCATTAAATGAAATTTTGAGACATGGGTGGTGGGAACCAAGCCCAGCCCACCTGCCATGGAGTCAATAGCAGCAATTCAGGGTTGTCACAGCACAGGCTGGAAATGTCCCCTCAGGTCCCTACTCCTGCAGTTATGATTGACAGTGATTTTGGGATCAATCGAGGAGTACATTGGGGCTCTTTGTGGGATTGTCTTTCTGATTCTCACTCAAACCTGGGCTTGTTTCTCCCTTGCATTGGGCTTTACATATTGTAGTGGTGTGTTTCTGTGTAGGAGAAAGTTCTGTGTGCTGTCTCTCATAAACATCTTGAAGTTAGGAAACTTTGTCTTTAGAATTTCTGCTTTCTACTCTTTAATTCAATCTATCATATTTCAATTTCTCCAGAGCTTAGTGGATCAGTGGGTGAATCACTGGCCTGCTGTGAGGCAGATGTCAGGTGGGTGGTGCCATATAGGTGGTGCATGCCCTTGGGCACTGTCTTGCTCAATGGCCAACCTGCTTTCCTGGGAGCTACCAGAGAGGGCTCCAGAGGCCTGGAACTTAGGGTAGGAAAATTGTTTCCCCTCCAGGATGTGGGTTGGGCCATCTCCAGTCCAGAGGCCCTGTCTCCACACAGAGATCTGAGGGTGGGGCCTGCATGTGGGTGGTGCTGGAAGCTGCTCCACCTCCTCCTCCCAATATGCTCAGCTCCAGGCTGCAGGCCTTGGCAATAGGTGGTTTCCAGGCCTCAGCATCCAGGCCTTTGAAGATGACTGGGACTCCTCAGCTGCTAGGCTGCCTTGAGCTCTGTGTGCCCTGGAGGTGTTTGTGGTAGGGGTTAGTCCTGTGCATGAGGAGGGAACAGGCCCTTCTGCTGAGTTTCTTATCCTTTAATACACTGAACATTGCCGCAGCTCGAGTGGAAGGTGGTGCAATTTGTCTGCCTTGGACCTGAGGGGAGCTCCAGGTCACCGATTTGTAAATTAATGTAAGTCCATGAACTGGATTACCATACAGCTGTTCAACAGGTTGATGAGCTCCACGTGACTGTGTTTTCACATTTACCTAGGGCAGTCCTGGTTTATGCCTGTTGTCCTACTATTTCATGTCACCCCCTTTCCCTGAGTAACCTGATGTGACTTTATGTTATATGCTCATGCTATTTGGTCTATTATGGAAATTTCTATAAGAAAGTTTGACTTAATGACTGAATAAAAATAATTTAGATAAAAAATTTAAAATGCACACAAAAATAGACTGTACAAGCAGACAAAGATATATATGCTTGTACCTGGCTGACCTCTTCATGCAAGGAGATGTGAGAAATTGGTAAGTGGGTATATGGGAGGGGGTAGAACTGAGGGAACAGGAGCTGGATGGGAGGAAGGCTCACCTTTCATTGTGTAGCTTTATCAACCTTTTATTTGTTTTTTTATTAATCCGAGCATGTGCTTCTTTACCACAGAATACAAAATAATAATAAGGATTATGGGGAAGGTCAGGCCTCACCTTAATTATTCACATCTTCAAGGATCATATTTACTCAAGTTTACATCCACCAGCACAGGGGTTAGGACTTCATTTTCATTCCATAGCAGCAATTACAGACTTGGGCATCATTATGCACCAAGTAGACTTTAGAGCCAGCTATAGAAACTGCATGCAACAATGGGATGTCCATTCTTCATATGCACACAAGGAATGTTTTATGGAATAAAATGTGCTATGCCATAAATGTACCTCAATAAATTTAAAAAGATACAAATAATAATAAGTATGTGGTCAAAACATAAGGGTATGAAATTAAAATTGAATAACTGCAGGAAATTGGGAAAATCACAAATATGTAGAAATTAAAAATGCACTCTAGTTTAAGCCATTAATTAAAGAAGAAATCAAAAGGAAAATAAGAAATTTTAAAGCTCTCAAAAAAAAAAATCTCAAAAAGTCTAACACTCCTTCCTTAGACATTGGAAAAATAGAGGCAAGGTAAATCTAAAGCAAATAGAAGAAAGGAGATACTAAATATTAAAATGGAGATTATTGAAATTCTGAATTGAAATACAATACAAAAAATTAATAAAACCAATTTGATTTTGTGAAAATATCAAGATAATCAAAATTCACAAATGTTTCATTAAATTGAAAAAGGGAACGAAAAAGAAATTGAGAAGAGATATCAATTGCTTGAAATAGGCAGGTGAGAGGAGGCATAATTACTGAATATACAGAATTATTTTAAATAGATATAAAGAATGCTATGAACAAGATAATTGAAATAAATTATGTAACTTAGGTGAAGTAGATAAATTCCTAGAGAGATGCAAACTACAAATATTGACTCAGATATAGACAATCTGAATAGACCTTTAACAATAAGGTGATTCAATTCAGTAATAATAATAAAAGGTCATATCCATAAAAAGTCATACTGGAGGCCAGGGACAACAGTATACAGGGTGGGTCACAAGTTTGATACGGGAATTACCCAGAACATTTTTCTAGACATAGGGAACATTCTTCACCTACTTCCCACAATGCACAGGGACCAGTGCAGAGAGGCACCTTGTCTTGAATTGACCTGGCTGTTATCAGGATTTTGTATACCATTTTCTGTAGTTCTGGCAACATACAAGATTGCATTTCCTTTCACTCTCACTAAACACTTTGTATTTGTGGGGAGAACAGTGATTTACAGCCATAATTAATCCTTAGACTACAGGAAAATATCTGTGTCCTCTGAGCTAGTTTCCTTTCCCAGTCTTTAGTAGTTCTAATTGGTGTTGAGCCCACCCCAAAGAGGTACCCAATGTCCACTTCAAGAAAAGGAAGAGATGACAGGCAGAGTAACCCCATGCATCAAGACCCAGGAATCCTTTTTTATCTACTTCCTCAGGGAACCTAAGGCAGGGGACAGGGCAGCCATGCTGGGCAGCTCAGATTTGCCCACGGGGTAAAAGACATGCAGATGCAGCCCCTTCTGAACTCATGGCAATCATGTCATGCTGAAGAAGAGCCCACCTGTGCCTCTGTCTTTCCTCGGGTCCCACCACCATGGGGACTGAACTGATATGGACTTTACTTCTCATCACTGTCAAAGATAATGTCCCTCCTCTATCAGGTTCAGCTATGACTGCTCTACCTGGGACTGTTCTCAAGCTGTTTCCTCTTTTCATTATCCTGTGTGAAGTTCAGCTGGAAGAATCAGGTGGAGACTTGAGAAACCCTGATGTTTCTTTGGGCCTCTCCAGCAAAACCTCTGGATTCGCCTTCCCTGACTATGAGATGAACTGAGTCCACCAGGCTCCAGGGCAGGGGCTGAGGTTGTGGCAACAATGAGTCAACCAACAGGAAATAATACTACTCTCTATCAGCTCAAGGGAGATTCTCAATCATCAGGGACAATCCTATGAGCACAGTGTCTCTTCAAAAGACCAATCTAAAATTAGAGGATATGACTTTGTATTATTGTGTGACAGACACAGTGAGGGGAAGTCAGGGTGAGCCCAGACATAAACCTCCCCTGTAGGGCTCTGGAGAGGGCTTGGCTGCAGAGGGTGATTGTGAAGACCAGGGGCGGCTCAGGACCATGATCAGGGGCTGGTGCAGAGGTGACTGATTTTTTTCTTAGACCCTGGGGTTTCCTTTTCCTACAAAGCAAAATCATTGGAGGGAGAGGAAAGAATAGGTGTGACATGGGGGCATTTTTGGGATATTGGAGTTGTCCTTCATGACATTGCAATGAAGGGTGAAGGCCATTATACATTTTCTCAAAACCTATAAAATGTGTGAGGCAAAGTGTAAATTATAATGTAAACTATAGTCCTTGGCTAGTACAGTGCTTCAATATGTGGTCATCAATTGTAACAAATGCACCACACTAATGAAAGAGTGTTAATGTGGGAAAGTGTGGGTGGCAGAGGGGAGGTGGTAGGGTATATGGGAATCCCCTATATTTTTGGATATAACATTTAGGTAATCTAAAACATCTTTAAAAATATAAATAAATAAATAAATAAATAAATAAATAAATAAATAAATAAACAAACAAACAAACAAACAAACAATCAAAATAAAATAAAATAAAAGTCAATGGAGAAGACCCTTAAAAAATCATCCAAAGGTCCCTTATGGTTTCTTCCTAGGTAACTCCCTGATTTCTCTAATCTTATACTGGTCAATGTTGAATGGGGCCTCAATTCAGTTTTCAATCCTTCAAGTTTTCTCTTTAATTGGTACTATCAATATCCTTTAGTAGATTCTTGATAAGTAGGAAGTCAATTAATTTCACTCCAAACTCTAGTGTTGTGTTACTTTTTTTTTCTTTTTTCTACATTGTTTTGGTCATGCCCAGTAAAGTGGTTATCTCAATAGTCTAATTAGTGTGCACTGGTGGTATGTTTCATTCTTGTCCTTTTATCTGCCTTTCATGGATCTGAAACATGATTGTAGTGGCTTGTATCCTCCACTGCTCTTTGGAGCTCTATGTCCCTGACAGTTTCTCCACCATTTATTCTTTTGTCATAGTCAGGGCAGGAAGTGTCATCTGTGACCCTTTAATCTTCCTCATTCTCCATGTAGTGAAACATGTACCTTTACTTTTTCCCCTCTGTGTCTCATCAATCAGTTTCTTCTCTACATGCTCACTCCCCCAGCTCAGTTTCAGTGATTAACTCTTCTCCATAGAATACATTCAACCACCTGTAAAACATCTGCCCACTGCCTCCCTTTATTAGGGCCCTTCAGAAATGCCTCCCTTACCCCTTCTAACTCCTTCTGATTACAGGGGAACATATCCTGCTGCTTCACTCGTGCTTCATAGAGACTAAGGAAGAACTCTAGTGGGACAAGGGAATAATTTCTGTAGTTTCTATCTTACAAATGTATCATGATTCCATCTAGAAAGTAAACTTTTATCATTGGTTAACTGCTCTTATTTTTAGGAAGACTCAGCATGTCAATTAAAAAATATTTTATTGAAAATTTTAAAAGTAAAGATGATTTGTCTCAATAGTTATTATTTTAATTAATAAATCCTGAGGAAAATGAGTGCTATTAGCATAAATGGGAAAATAATATTCAACTTTCTAAGAAATAACAATTTTTAATATTTTTTTATTTTTTAAAAGATACATAGATTACATAAATGTTACACAAAAATTATAGGGATTCCCATATAAATTGTAGGGATTCCCACACCTCCCATATCCTCCCCCATAAACATCTTTCATTAGTGTGGCATATCACCTGCAATGGATACACATATCATGGGGCTTTGTCACTAAGCATGGACCATAGTTCACATTGTAGACCACACTCTCCTACACAGTTCTGCATGTTATATGCTGATATAAAATGGCCTATATCTGTCATTGCAATGTCACTTAGGATAATTCCCAAGTCCCGAAAAAGCCCCTGTATTATAACTGCTTTACCCTCTCCCTGCTCCCAAAGCATCCAGTGGCCACTGGATCCACATTAATGTTGTAGTTTCTTCCATTGCTTGAATCACAAAATGTCTATAACAGAATACCTGTAAGTCCACTCTAGTTCACAGCTCTTCCCCCAATCCCGAGGAGTCTGGTATGGTGAAGTCTACTCCACCTCCAAGGGAGAGGGGGCTTATATACCATGGATAAGATGGGTGGGATTATCCTGCCTGCAGCTCCAGACTCTCTCCATTCCCTGGGATGGCCATTGTCCATCATCATCTATCCACCAGGTGTCAAGGGAGAGCCCATTGAGCTATAGAGTAGTAGTTGAAGCTCCACCGAGATTCTGGGCCCATCTGGCACATGTACAGCCCAAAGACTCCATTCTCTGGAAGTACACCTACAAACTCCAGCACCACATAAAAGTTTGATTAAATCATATCCATTGCGAGTGCTGTGCCACACGGATGAAGGATGGTGGTGTGGGATGTTGTTGAAGGTGTGGGAGGTGGGGAACATGGGAATCCCTGTAATTTCTGAGTAATATTTAGGTAATCTTAGCACCTTAAAAATACA
>JAQZBX010050242.1:0-19712 GCA_029593785.1 Cabassous unicinctus | reverse complement strand
GCTCACCCGCTCGCGGGGCCTGGCGGCGCACCCGCGGACGGGTCCTGACTGCTCACCCGCAGACGGGGCCTGGCGGCTCACCTGCTCGCGGGGCCTGGCGGCGCACCCGTGCACGGGGGCCTGGTGGATCACCCGCTCGCGGGGCCTGGCAGTGCACCTGTGCACAGGGCCTGGTGGCCCACGCGCCTTCTATAGTTTTCTTTTTTTAATTTTTACCAGTAGGTCCTGGGGATTGAACCCAGGTCCCTCCATATAGGAGACAGATGCCCAACCACCCGAGCCACATCCGTCCCCCTGCTATATCTCTTAAGGCTGACCAAAGATACCCAGAGTTACAGTCTTTTTCCCATACAGGATGGTCATATAATAAATCAGGCTTAGTTTATCACCAGCATTCTAAAAACCAGACCTAGAAAGAAAAACTAGGTCTGGGGACACATGCATGGTTTCTAATATAGCGAATGTTTAGCCTACCCTGATATCACAAAATCAGGTCAGTAAGAATATTCGCATCTTTTTCTTTTTTTTTGGTGAGGTGCTGGGGCTGGGGATTAAACCCTGGACCTTATATGTGGGAAGCAGGTGCTCAACCACTGAGTCACATCAGCTTCCCCGAGTTGGTTTTTTCATTTGTTTGTTTGTTGTTTGTTTTGTTTTTTTAGGAGGCACTGGGGATCGAACCCGGGACCTCCCGTGTGGGAAGCAGGTTCTCAACCACTTGAGCCACATCCACTCCCTCCCGTGTATTTTTGGTGTAACTTCTGTGTTAAAACTTCTTTAAAAATAATGGGAAAAAAAAAAGATCTCAAATCAAGCCTAAAAAAAAAAAAGGAGGACCCCCTACCTCACACCTTATATAAAAATCAACTGAAAATGAATCAAAGACCTAATTATAAGAGCTAGAACTATCAAACTCCTGGTAGAAAATGTAGGGAAGCATCTTCAGGACCTTGTGTTAGACAGTGGTTTCTTAGCTTTACACCCAAAGTACAAGCAAAAAAAGAAAAATTAGATACATGGGACCTCATCAAAATTAAAAAAAAACAAACTATTCTTCCTCAAAGTACTTTATCATGAAAATAAAAAAATCTACATAATGGGAGAAAATACTTGGAATCCACATATTCAATAAAGGGGTTAATATCTATTATATGAAATAAATCCTTTAACTTAAGAACAAAAAGACAACCCAATTAAAAAATGGGTGAGAGACTTGTACAGCCATCTCTCCAAAGAAGATATTGCCAGAAAAGCACATGAATAGTTGTTCAGTATCTTTAGCCATCAGGGAAATGCAAATCAAAACCACAATGATATACAATTTCACACCCATTATAATGGCTGCTATTAAAATATAAAAAAAAGTGTTGGAGAGAATGTGGAGAACCAGGAACTCCCATTCCTTGCTGGCAGCAGGGTAAAATGGTGCAGGTGCTATAGACGAATTTGGCGGTTCCTTAGAAAGCTAAGTATAGGAGTCCCATTGCTAGTCATATACCCAATAGAATTGAAAGTCAGGACTTGAACAGATATTTGCACACCGATGTTCATAGCTGCATTTTTCACAATTGCCAAAAGATAGAAGCAACCCAAGTGTCCCAGCAGTTGATGAATGGATAAATAAAATGTGGAATATACATACAATGGAATATTATTCAGCTGTAAAAAGGAATGAAGTCGTGATACATGCAATAACATGGATGAACCTTGAAGACATCATAGGCCAGGCACAAAAGGAAAAATATTATATGATCTCACCGGTTTGAAACAATTAGAATAGGCAAAGTCATAGAGTCAGAATCTAGAATATAGGTTACTAGGGGCCATTGGGGGTTAGGGAATGGGAAGTTTAAGGTTTAAAATGTATAGGATTCCTATTTGGAATGATGAAAATGTTTTGGTAACAGGTGGTAATAGTAGCACAACATTTTCAATGCTGTTAACTGCACTGAAATGTATATCTGAATATGATTAAAATGATAACAGAATAAAAAAATTCCTACAGAAATTGTGAACCTTAAGTTAAACCATTGACTTTAATTATAGTACAGTTATAAAAATGTGCTTTCATCCATTGTGACAATGTTCTACACCAATGCAAGGTGTTGGTGGTGGGGTGATATATGGAAATCCTGTATTTTATGCATGATTTCTCTAATAAATTAAAAAAAAATTCCAAATACGAGCTGGAAGCCACAAGCACAGAGAAAAAAAGCAGCTGGAGAAAAAAGACCTTAAGTACAAAGGATCAGAGGTAACAAATGACAGCAGATTTCACACCAGAAGCTGTACAAGTCAGTGGACAATGGCGCGACATCTTTCAAGTACTGAAAAATAATCTCTCGGCGTAGCATGCAATGCTCATTGAAAATACTCTTTCAAAAATCAAGGCAAGGTACTTCTTTAGACAAAAGCTGAGTGAATTCACTGCTTGCAGACCTTTACTACAAGAAATGGTAGAGAACGTGATACCTGATGGAAGTTTGGATCTATGCAAAGGAATAAAGAATGATATCTGTGATATGTATGTGGGTAAACATAAAGTCTCTTCAGAAAATAATTGACCTTGACAAGTAGAACTGTTTATTTTGGGAGTTATAACATGTAGAAGTAAAGAGAATGACTAATAATGGTTTTTTGTGGGGTTTGTGGAAGTGAAGCACACGCTGGCAATGGCAACAGGAGTGGCTGGGAAATGGAAGTACACTGTTGTCAGGTTCTTACACTCTCCGTGACGTGGCACGATGCTATTTGACAGTCAGCTGTGAACAGTCGAAGACGTTTATGAAAAGTCCTACAGGACCATGTCCCTCTTCAGGGCATTTGTGAAGAAACTGCACCTAACATCATACTTAATGCTGAAACCTTGTGTGTTTTCCACCTGAGATGGGGACAAGGCAGGGGTGACTGCTCTTACGACTTTCATATTTATTCAACATTTTATCGGAAGACATGACAGAAATGAAATATTTAAGAAAAGTAAAAACTAAAATTGCTGTTAGTCACAAATGACATGTTTGTGTATGTAGAAAACCATATATATCTACAATATAACTATTAGCACTAATATGTGAATTCAGCAAGTTTTTTCAGGATATAAGTTCAATGTACACAATTTAATTCTATTTCTAGATACTAATGGTGAAACATTGGAAAATAAAATTTTAAACAAGTTCTTCTACACCAGCAGCAAGGAACCTCAGACTGCTAGGAGTCAGTCTAAGAAAAGATGTGCAAGATGCCCAGAATAGACATGACCAAATGTTGTCGAGAGAAATTCAGAAATAATAAATCAATAGGAAGATTGAAAGATACACTGTGTCCTTGAGTTGCTAGACTATGTATTGTTAAGATGTCCTTACCTCCCTGATTGATTATAGATTTATTGTAATCTCTGCAAAATTTCCAGAAGACTCTTTATGTAATTTGCAAGATGTTTCTAAAATTTATATGGAGATGCCAAGGATTTAGAATAGTCAAAACATTTTTGCAGCAGTGCAGAGTTGGCGGACTTTCACTTCCTGATTTCAGGAGTAAATGCTCGCGTGTACAGAGCGTTGGTTTCAGTCCGTCGTTGTTTTTCCTTGCTCTCTGTGTCTTGCTCTCGCTCTCTGGGTTGCTGTAGTTCATTGTATATTTTCTTGCCTATTAATGCAAGTCTCTTCTCATTATTCTTCCCATCAGTTTCAGTGGCTGTCCCTGTATTAGTTCTTCCAGGTGAACTGAGGACCAACTTACCAGGTTTCAAAGCCTATACAATACATCCCATTGAATTTTGATTGACTTTGCATTCACATTAAGGATTTATAAAGAAAGTGGCACTTGACAGTATTATAATTTTGAATCCTAAAACCAGGTATACATTGCTCGAGTCTCCTTGCTTTTATCTTTAAACTTCTTTCTGATTACTGCTCTCCTTCATCTCCACTCCCCATGTCTACACTGCCTCCTCCCCCAGGGGCACAGGGCCCCTGTCTGCTCCACCTCCTCCTGTGACCTCTACCCTAGCCTAGCCCAGAGTGCGTGCTCATTAAAGAGTTGTGGAAGGCAGGTCAACGAGCTGGGGATTAGCCTCAGTTCATTTTCACCTTAAGTGAAGCCATGTAGCTTTCTTCATATGACTTTGTACATCTCTCGTTAAGCTCATGTGTGTAATTTTTTTTATTGCCAGTAGAGGAAAGCTACTGAGTTTTGAGTGTTGTTCTTGAACTCTCCTAACTGCCCTGCTCTGGCCTCTGCCTCCTTTGCTGGCCGCATGCTCAGGCTGGACCCTGGATGGCTACGGCCCTTCTCAGCCCCCCTGCCCCAGGCCGTGTTCAGAGGAAGGAAGAGAGGCTTGCCTCCGAAAGAGTGCCCAGGGCACCGAGGAGCATCCTCCGCGGCCTCGCCTGGTGGGCCCTCAGTGCTGGGAGCAGAGGCGAGGGCGTGGCCTCGCGCCACACTAGCCAGCCAGGCCGGCTTTGGAGCGGGCAGCGGGAGCTTCAGCTGCCCTGTGCCCTGGCCTGCTTGGGGACGTGGTGGCTCTGCACGACTGGGATGCTGCTGGGAAGGTACAGGGAGTGGATCCGGGATTGCGGTCTACACCCACCTTTCTGACGTGGGTCAGGATGGTTACCTGGTTTTCTACCAACCTAAGTCAACAGGTTAGCAGGGCTAACAGTTCTCCTAGCTGCGTGTTGGAGTAGTCTTTGAATATCCTGTTGTATTTGGATATTTTTATCTGTATTCCTGAGTGAGATTTGTCTGTGCGTCAAAAAGCCTTTTTAATAATAGAAGTGAATATAGTGGGAGGATCCTGGTATTTGAAGGTCACTGCTTGGTCACTTAGTTCCTGGGTGACCTTGGTCAAATCGCGTGACCCCTCTGAGACTCTTTCCCCTTTATTCAACAGGGCTCATAGCTGATGAACTCAGGCTATTTTTAGGGTCACATAAGATAATATATATGAAAGCTCTTCGTAACACTGAAGCTTCAACAAAGTTAGGCCTTTGTCTCAAACTGTAGATTCAGGATACTATTTTTGTGAGTTTCTTCCAATGAGATGGCAGGTTCAAAGAACATTAACAATTGAGATTTTTTCTTGGTTTCTTCATAAACCGGAAAACCAGAGGCATGCAGTGGGAGGGGCGCTGGGTGCGTTAGTGGTAAACATTCCGTTACTGGCATTCAGATATTGGGTTCCTGCTTCCCACAGTATCCTTAGGGAACTGGGGAAGATTTGATATTTTCTGAAATTGCTGTAAAATGCAAGTCATTGCTGGTACTATTGCCCAATTATTCTGTACTTATTTTACTTAGACTTTAGTAATTGGGAAAAGATTAGATGTCAAGACTTTCTATTTTGTTGATTATATTACCAAAGCCTTCTCTTTAATCATTCTTTTATTCCTGGTATTAATCATTAGCTCCTAGCTGTTAGGAGAAGAACCTAATGGAGGATTCCTAAATTAAAGGAAAGAAATAATTGCTTCAGTTTCAGTGGGATTGGATGAGTGTTGATACACTTGCCAACTGAAATGAGTTTTCTAGCCTGTCAGGGGGTGTGAGGAGACCAGGGGGTCAGAGGAATTCAGGGTGCTGGCTCCTCACCCTGCTCCCCTGCCTGGAGGGGGTTCGGGCTTTGCTCCCACACCCCTCGGCCTTGCCGGCCCTCAGCTCGGCCTTCCTGCTCTGGCCTCCAAGCCTTTGGAAAAGCATTGTGTGCTGCCCTAGAGGTGTGTAATGTGGTCTCGTAGTTAACGAATTCTCTATGAAGACAGGCTTAGCGCCATACAGTAATTTAGTTCAAAAACAAATTCTATGGAAATTCTTAAACGATAAATGGTGGGAGAGAGACAGGATGAACGAAAGGAAAACTTGTAGAGGTGATGTCCCTGTGTGTGGGCGAGCAAGCCAGAGAGCGAGCGAGAGAGAGAAGGGGGCCGGGGAGCGAGGGAGAGGTGGAAGGACCATCACTGCTTGCGGGGTACGTGGTGATGGTGCCTCCCCTCGCCCAGGCTGGTTCTAGAGACCCTCGGGGTGCATTTAGCACACCTGTATGGGGAAGCTTGCTAACCTTTCGTAACCCTGTTTTTCCTTGCCCCTTTTTATGTCAACAGAGGAGTTACGGAAGTTGAGCTGGTCCGGAATCCCTAAGCCAGTCCGTCCAATGACGTGGAAGCTTCTCTCGGTAAGTCCCGCTCGGGCCCGCTTGCTCCTGAGGTCCTTCTTGGCTCAGGATGGGCGGCACGAGCTGCGTGGCTGTGGAGGCATGGCCCGAGGACACGGCGCAAGCGTTGGCGCTGCGGGCGCTGCACAGAGCTGTGGGCCTTTGCCTTGGCGAGGAGGACGTTTTCCATTCTTTGTTTAATTTCAAGCTTGGTTTGACAAGGCTGGCCGAAAATGAGGATAAGGAATAATGTATGACAGCTGGACTCTTTTTCTCTGATTTTATTTAAAAATCTCTGTATTATTTTCAACCCTGTGACACTGAAGGCTTTCAGTAGAGAGGATGATTTCAACCCCGAGGGGTCAACGACGGGGAAATATGTTTGGACAAGGTGTGTGGGTTTCTTGTTTTTTATTTATTTTTTCTTTTTTAATATTGGAAGGAATGATGCTAGGGGAAAAAGTTGAGGTTGGAAGTAATTTGTGTTTTGTGATGGAGGGTGGTGTCCTGGGCTTTTCCAGGCCCAGCTGAAGCACCTGCCCTGAAGCCCTTGAGTAGCAGGGGCCGGGGGGGCGGCCCCCGCGCGCCTTCTGCTGAATCCTGCTGCAGTGTTCAGAGCGGTCTGTAGACAGCTTTCTTCTCGTCTCCTTTTTTTATCATTTTTGGAATGAAGTCGGCAGGGAACTCTAAGTGTTTACTCTAAATCGGGTCTGACTTTCAGTGTTTAAAAGACTCTTTCTTGCTAATGAGTCTTAATAAATTTGCAGCTTAGTACCTCGTAATCCTAAATGCAGATGCAACTCTGAACAGTGAATATTTATTAAATATTCTCCTGCAATTAAAATTAGACCTGCTACAACCGCTTATATTTTTATTTCATGTTTTAAATGTTTTCCCCCCCGTTTTTTCAATGTCTTCTAAGATAGGCTATAGGCTTCACATTTATTAAGAATGTGCTGCTTCTGGGTAGAAGGTCTTATGCTAATTATTTTGTACTATTCTTTGTCTCCGTCTCTCCAGTTCATGGGTTGGTCACCCTAATATGTGCTGCACAACGATTGACTTGGAAAATTTGGGGTTTGGTGGGAAGCAGAGCAGTCGCTTACAGAGGGGAGATGGGACTGGGTGCGCAGAGGCTGTGACCAAGGATGCTGGGAAGGCAAGGGAAGGAGGATCGGGGGTCCTCGGGTACGTGTGACTCGCTTATGGTGAGACTCTGCGCCTGGGACCTGGCCCTGCCATCAGGAGGGTTCCGGGCTCAGGGGTGCAGACCTGTAGAGTGCAGATGATGCGCGGTTTGGCGAATCCCTGGCTGTAGGACATGCAGACACAGGAGGGAGCCCAGAGCGGTCTGAGGCCTCTGCTCGGGGCGGCAGGGGGAGCGGCAGCAGCATGGGCAGCTCGGTGGTGAGGGCTGCTTTCCCAGCTGCTGGAGGACGGATGGAGGGGCACGGCACTGGGGACTCGGGGCGGGATGGGGGGGACTTGAAGGCCTGAGGGACGGAGGGGGCTGTGATCACTCCTGGCCCCTCTTGGGCGTGGGGTGACAGACGAGTGAGAGAGAAGGTCAGGGCCAGTGAGCGAAGCAGTCCTTCTGCCCTTCTGAAGGGGGGCCCTGGAGGAGGGCGGCTCTGTGAGGGAGACAGCTGGCTGCCTGCCGAGGGGAAGCTGTGCTGCTGCTCCCTGGGGGTGGGGGTGGGGGTGGGGTGCGAGGCCATAAACCTGGGGGCGCAGTGGGGGAGGAGAGCCGGAGCCAGCCGCCGAGGGGCAGCTGGGGAGCTGTGCCCTGGGGGTGGAGAGGGAAGGGGTTCTGCTGGCTTCGGGAGGAGGCGCAGGGGCGTGCCTCTGGAAGGGGCCTTGGTGTGCTCGAATGTCCTTGAGCTCTGTGGGTTCTGGGTACCATGCGTGGTGCTGGGAATAGCAGGGAGGGAAAAAGCACGGGGCCCGCGGAGCAGAGAGGAGCTCCCCTCTGTCAGCAGAGCTGGGCAGCGTGGTGCGCACTGCCCACGGCTCTGCCCCATCCAGCCGGCCTTGCTTGCCACCCGCCAGGAGCAGCCCATGGTCACCAGGAAGCCCAGCGAGCTGCTCGCTTCAGGGCCTCCCCAGTCTCGGCTGCCCCTCAGCCGCTCTCTCAGCCAGAGGATTTTCACCCCAGCTTCCCTTTAGAAGCCCCTGGGGTGCTTACGGATCCTGGGGCCTGGGCCCCAGCAGGCAAGTCAGCATCAGGCATCAGGACCTGTGCGATTTCAGGGTGTGCCCAAGGCCCAGTGCTCTGAGCTCGGGGGTCCACTGGTGTCTCCCCGGGGCTGGGGGCGCGGGGTGGGGTGGCAGAGAGCATGTGGCTGGCGTGAGTGCTCTTTGCTCTGGTCTCCAGCTCAGGCTGCACGCTCCTGCCACCTGGGCTGCCCAGACAAGCCTGGCAGCTGTGCGCCTGGGGCCAGGGGGCTCAGTGTGTGCCCAGGGCTGGGGCTCACCGCTGCTCCAAGAAGCTCCCGTTTCACGCGGGGCAGGGACAGGCACTCCCGCGCCAGCTGGGGAACGGGCTGTGCTCGCCATGGAAGCCTGCGTGGGCCTGGGTGGAGGCGGCAGCGTCTGAGCTGGGCGGACGCGCTGGGAGGAGGGGCAGGCCGAGTAGGACAGGGAGAGGCACGTGCTGGCCCAGGGGAGCCGGGGGCGGGAGGGGCTGCTACAGACCCAGGATGAGGAGTTAGGAGTTGAACTGCGGAATCCGAGAGGAACGTAGCGTTTGTCCAGTTTACAGGCAGATCACCAAAGCTCTGCTGGAATAGGAGTCCGTTTCAAGGCCTGGGAGCCTCTTGGCTTTTCTCCAGCGGGGTCATGCTTTGTCCCTAGCGTCGTCCCGACGGTCTGTTGGGGAGCACTGTTCTTAACTGACAAGTAGGAAACGCCACTTCCATGTCGTTTGTGAAGTGCTGACACAGACTCTGCTCTAGAATGTACCATTAGGCCACCATGTTAATGCTCTTTAACTTTTAAATTCCATGCAAGGGGTTTAATAACTTTTTAAAAATTAGAGCTGTAGGAAATCGTATTTTTGGCTCTTCTTTTAGAAAGTAGTTCAGAAACACTGAGCAAACACTAATTAAACGTTTAACATTTATGCTGGCAAGAATAATGGCTAAAAACGACCAGCAAAACGCAGCATCCTCTTCTCTCCTTTGAGTACGTTGAGGTGGGTTTGCACGTGGACATGGGGGAGGGAGCAGGCTGCGTTTGTGTCGCCAGGACAATTCAGATGTAAGTATATGCATGCAATGCATGCATTGTTTTGCATTTATGATTAGTGTTTTTATAGCATGCTAATACAGCAATTAAGTTTTCTGTAGTTCTGTCATTTCAAATTCATCGCATGCTTGAATATATCTCATTTGCATAATTTCTAGTCTGGGCTAATTGTCTGAAGGCCTCCCCTTGCCTACGTGTGTTGTCCTTTAGGAAGGGGCATGGTGGGAGCGTGTGTGGGCGTTTACTTGCCTGGGTTCTGATGAGGACGCGCTTGTCTTTTAGACTTGGTGTTCGGTGCGTCCGAGTGTGGGGAGTAAGGGGAGTTCCCAGAAGCCCTTTGCTCGTGTTTTCTCAGAGCCCTTGGTGTCGGCCTGCCCGGAGCACCCCGCGTGTGGCTGTGCGGCCCCCACCAGGCACACCAGGCAGCGGTCCTCCCGGCGGCTCCGCGCGGCTCCGTGCTCGCCTGCCAGGCTTGGTTCTGGGCCTCTCCCGGTGCCACCTTGGACGCGTTTCCCTTCGTGCTCCATGCAGCTATCTCAAGGGCATTTGCTCCATCTCTCCCTCTCCATATCCATCTTTTCCACCGTAAAAACAAAACAGAGCAAAACCCTGCAAAGTATGCTCACTCGTTCTTAATTTTCAAAGGTTAGCTACGACATCTTCCTCTCCAGGCCTCCTCTGAGCCCCAGGGCTGCGGCCCTGCTTTCCCTTTGTGTCAGGTGGCTTTGGGCACGTTAGCTGAGCTTCTGAGTGGCCCTGTACTTCTGTGCCCTCCCCTGGTAAGGTGCAGGGTCGGTGTTTGTGCTGCCTGGCTGCTAAAACAAACACTGCGCGATGGGCTGGCTCCCCAGCAGGGCTAGGTCGGCTCACGGCCTCGGAGGCTTGGAGGCTGGGTGGCTTTGGGCTGCCAGCCATCTCTGGGGGTCTGGGGCTTTCCCGTCGCAGGCGATGCTCGTGGCGGCGGCTTCTCCTCTCCCTGGGGTTCCGTTGCCTTCCGGCTTCGGGCTGCTCCCCATGCTTCCTCTCTCCTTGTCCGACTCCCTTTGCCTGGGAGGACTTGAGTCGCATTCCATCAGGGCCCTCCCTCCTGCGTTGTGGACGTCTTACCTGATGGCACCATCAAGTGGGTTCGGCGTTGGGAATCTGGACCTGCCTTTTGGGGGGACCGTGATTCCATCCACAGCAGTTGGGTACCTAACAGAAAGGTCCGTTGGGTCACATTCCAGATTGTTCTTGTTGCTGAGGACAAATTACAGGGATGGCCAAGTAGGCAACTTGTTAACACGTGGGAGGCACTTGGAGTCATGCCTGGCACGTTGTGTACACTCGGTAGCTGGTGTTATTTATGCTGCTGTTAGAATTATCTTATGGAAAAATAGGCATTTTGCTATCCTTGTATTCTCTCATTTATCAGAAATAGAAGCCAATGGGAGCGATCGCCACATGGCTCCTCAGTGATGGAGCTCTGCCTGTCAGGCTCCGCCGCTCTGTGGCGACGGCTGGTTCTGCGTAACCTTGAGTGCGCCCCTTTCCTGCGCTTTGTTGTAATTTGAACCCTCTGCACAGGGCTCCTCCTCTCTGTGAGTGAAGGTCAGGGGCGTTTGGCCCTTCCAAGGCTGGTGGGAGTGTGAATTGCTGCATCTCCTGGTGGGGTCACTTGGAAATAATGTGTCAAGAACCTTGAAAATACCCAGCATCCCTTTCAGCTAACAATGTACCTTAGGAATTTTAGCTAAGGAAGTAACTCAGTTATCATTCACTACCACATATTTTAGAATACTGTACTATTGGAAATAATTTAAAAAATCCAAATGTCCAGAAATAAAAAGCTAAATAAATGGTACCTACGATAGAGGGCTAAGTAGCCACTGAGATTAATGTTTGGAGTGGAGGTTGGCACACTTTTCCAGTAAAGGTCTAGAGAATAAAGGTTCTAGCCTCGTGGGTGCTCTGGTTTCCATTGCAACTACTTCAGCTACTTAACTCTGCCGCTGCAGTGGGGAGCAGCATGGGCGATCTGCAGACAAAAGCGTGTGCCTGGGTCCCAGTGAAGTTCCACGTACAAAGCAGGTGGCCGGCTGCGGTTTGCTGTCCCTGCTTTAGAAGACTGCCAGTGATGCTGGGGACGTGGCCGGGCTTTCTACTGAAATGTGCAAGCACGGAGCTACCGTTGGACAAGCCTTTCCTCAAAAGGGCATGAAGAGGGCCAGCTGTGAAAGAAAAGATGAATAAACGGGGCTGTGTTAAAATTAGGGACTTCTCCTTACCAAAAGGCATCACTGAAAGGGGAAAAGGCAAGCCACAGGAAGGAGGGGGCAGTGTTTACAACACGGCTCACATGCAGGATGTGTAATGACACCTGTGAAATCAGCAAGACAGAGGTGATGGGAGAAAAATGTCTTCACAGAAGAGAGCATCCACAGGCTGCTCAGCCTCACGAGTCTTCTGGGAAACGTAGACTAAAACTGTATTCCAGCAGAAACTCCCATAAACCCAGCAGAATGGCAAAATGAAAAAAAAAAATTGGCAGTGCTAAGTGTTGACCAACGATGGGAGCTCTTACATACTTTTGATGGGAGTGTAAATTGGTGTAATCACTTGGAAAACTCATCAGCAAGATCTGTCAAAGATCCACGGGCTGGATCTAGTAGTTCCAGCCCGTGGATCACCCAGCAGAATCCCACGGCGTGGGCTGTAAAAGGCAGGAATAGCAGTGTCCACAGCAGAGGCTGTCAACAGTAGGATGGATACATGAATAATGGAAGTCTTACACATTGAAATACCATGCAGCAGTGAAAGTGGACTAGGTTATGTGTTATGACAGGAATGAATCTTTCGAGCAACCTTAAGGAGATTGCATGTACATAAGGATGCAGCGTGAGTCCCTGGCGCTGGCTGGCAGGTGAGTGGCTGCCTCTGAGGAAGAGTTTTGGAAAGGGCAGTGATTGGAAGGGCTCTCCAGGGGCTTCTGAGACAGAGTGGTCTTGTTTTCACCTGGGTGGCAGTTACGTGGGTGAGTTCAACTTGTGAAAATTCACATGCTCTCTTTTGTATACGTATGTTATACATATATGTTTATATATGTATGTTATACTTCAATGCATATTTATAAAAATAATTTTAATGGTGTGATCCAAATGTGCGTAAACAAATATGTGTGACTGTGTGATTTATAATACAGAATCAATGCCAATAGAAAGGCCTTAAGTAAAAAAAAAAAAAGGAATATGTTTTATTGTTCATACCACTGAATTCTGGCTCTGATTTCATCGTCATGGCTTGGCAATTCTCTGAGCCTGGTTCTCCTCCAAGCCAGTTCTTCACAGCAGACCAGTAACTCACTCTTCTCCCTTGGGTGGCTGCCACAGCTCCGGACTGTGCATCCTCTTTGATTTACAACCACAGCAAAGAAAAGCCTGGGGCCTGCTTTGTGCCTGCGTTGGGTCACCTCTCCAGTCCTGTACCTGTCAGTCCCTGTGGCCAGTGAGGGTGTAGCTGGCTTGCTAGCCTGGTCAAGAGCCACCCTGAAGCTAGGGAGGAGAGCGCCCACCCAGACCACAGGCTGAGGCTGGGGAGGCAGCTTCCACAGGACCTTCCTTGAATAAAGGACGAATAGACTTTCAGTGGCAAGCACAGTGATATCTGTTTGGATGCGGAAGGTCTTTGAAAGACAAAGCGTGCCGTAGGGGACACGCTTGCTTGTTCCCTCACCCGCTCGTGCGTTCACCCAGCACGAGTCTGTGCCTGCCCTGTCGCTGGCTCAGGGTGCGGCCAGGTGATGCGGGAGCTCCGTGTGGTGCCACACCTCGGGGAGTCAGCTCAGGCTTCCCTGGAGAAGCTGCCACTCGACACACTTGAGGCTGGAGAAGGGCTTAGCCAGGCAAAGTAACAACTTCTGGGAAAAAACTGTAAAATCTTCTAGGACACCAAAATTGCTAATAAGAGAAAACATTTATAACTTGGACTCTGTGAAAATGTAGAACTTCTGCTGTTTACAACACCTTTCAGAAACTCGAAAGGCAAGCCACAGATTAGGAGAATATATTCTGAAAACATGTATTTGAGAAAAAGATTTGTAACTAGAATGTATAAAGATCTCATAAAATTCAATAGTAAGAAGAGACCCCCTCCCAAAATAGGCAAAAGATATTTCACTAAAGAAGAGGTGCAGTGGTCAATGATCACATGGAAAGATGCTCAACCTCAATTATCAAGGAATGCAGATTAAAATCACACCCAGTAGAATGGCTAGTATTTAAGCTATTGGCAATACTAATAGGAGAAGGCGTGGAACAACTGGAATTTTCATACTTGTTGGTTGGAATGCAAAACGGTATAAAATCTTAGGAGAGGGAAGCGGAGGTGGCTCAAGCGATTGGGCTCCTGTCTACCTTATAGGAGGTCCAGGGTTTGATTCCCGGGGCCTCCTGGTGAAAGGCAAGCTGGCCCACGCAGGAGAGCTGGCCCGCGCAGGAGAGCTGGCACAGAAGATGACGCAACAAAAAGAGACACAGAGGAGAGACAATAAGAGATGCAGCAGACCAGGGAGCTGAGGTGGCGCAAGAGACTGAGCGCCTCTCTCCCACTCTGGAAGGTCCCAGGATCAGTTCCCGGTGCCGCCTAAAGAGAAGACAAGCAGACACAGAAGAACACACAGAGAGCAGACAGCAAGTGCAAAACAACGAAGGGGTGTGTGTGTGTGGTGGCAATAAGTGAATAAATAAATCTTTAAAAAACAATCTTAGGAGAGACGTCTGGTAGTTCCTTAGGAAACTAAGCCCCCACCTACACTGTGACCCAGCAATTCTCTTTGCAGGTGTTTCGCCACGAGCAAAGCGTCTGTCCACCAAAAGCCCTGTACATGAATATTTCTAACAAGTTTTATTCAAAGTAGTTCCAAGCTGGAAACGCCTCAGATGTGCATCACGAAGTGGAGGGCATAAGAAGCTTGTGCTTCTTGTGGTGGACTGCTGTGCCTGCAGGGCTGCCAGCAGCAGTGTGTGGAAGGAAGCAGGCCGCGCCCCGCGGAGTGCGTGTGGACGAGCCCTCCAGCCCTGGTGAGGAGGGCGCGGGAGGGCTGGCGCTGCCCGCACAGGGCCCTGCACCTCTTGGGGGTAGTGGTTATGGTGCTGGGCACGTTTGTCAGGACACATCGAACTGCTTTCTGAAAATCAGCACATTTTATTTTGTAAATAGTAAGCATATAATATTGATTTAAAAAGTAAAAACAGAGAAATGGAAAACCAGGCGGTCTGCCCTTTGACCCTGGGCTCCTCACGGCCAAACCACGCCGCCTGGCCCTGCTGCGTCTGCCTCCACTTTCTGTCTGGGGCCTGTGGCTGCCCCCGAGCCCAGGGTCTCTGGAGAGACATACACTTGCCCGAGTGGGTTTTACAATGAAGTGTGCGTGCTTTTTTTTTTCTTTCTGTTATAAGACTGTGTACAGGCTTTTGGGTTCTTCGCGGCGTTTTAGGCTTTTAGAAGAGGGGTTTGTCTCATTTCTAAATCCCACTCTTAGAGTGTTAAATGCAGCCTGATACAGAGATTCCCGTCTGGCCTTGTGTGGCTGTGGATTCGGGGAAGGCTGTGCACGGCCAAGACCAGCACCCTCAGTGGTGGGATGGGTGCTGCTCGGGGTGGCGCCCGGTGCTTGGCGTCTGGCCTGTCCCTGCCCGTCTCTGCTCCTGTCACGTGGCGGAGCAGCCAGCTCGCCTGCCTGCGTGCTCTCCTGGGGACGCCCGGCGTTGGCGCTGACTGGACGTGTTGCTTTCTCTGCCCAGGGCTACCTTCCGGCCAACGTGGAGCGCAGAGCGGCCACGCTGCAGAGAAAGCAGGAGGAGTACTTCGCTTTCATTGAGCACTACTACGACTCCAGGAATGAGGACGTGCACCAGGACACCTACAGACAGGTGGGCCTCTTCCTTTTTCCTGCGTTGCTTGGAATGCCTGGAAGGCAGCAGCTCGTGGAGCACGCCCCTGGTTGGGACGTTAGTGAGTGGATTTGGAGGCCTGTAGAGGTGGCTTTCCTGTAGCAGCCGTGCCCTGCTCACTTCAGTTCCCTGTACAGAAGCAGAGAGGGTGCTTCTCATTCGCGTTACAGAGCAGGCACCTGAGCCCCCGCTCACAGCACCCTGCGGCCTGCCTCAGGAATGCGTCTCTCGCACAGCGAGCGGAAGGCAGGAGCAGTGAGTTCCTCCGTCCTGGGCATCGATGGACACTGTGCTCTTTGGGTCAGTGTTTACTATGAAGGGGGTATATTTATGATTTCTTGAAACGTTAACAGACAGTATGCATAATGGGAAAAATACTTTAAACTGATTCACAATTCACAGTGCATCCAGAATTCACTGTTAGAATAGCTCTTCAAGGACTTTATGATTTCCACTCTCTTTGTAATATGTTAAAATTCAAAATGATTTGCGCTGCAGTTAAACAAACGGTAGTTCTTAATTGGTAGCACTGCCTCGTAGTTTTGAAGTAAACTTATGATTTTGCTGAGACTTGTCAGCAGTGAATATTTCCCTTTGGAAACTCTACCTCTAGGAGGTTTGCAGAGTTTTTCTCCCCCAGATTTGGGGTGTCAGTTTGGTATAGATCTGCTAAAAGGGCCCGGAGACAGGCCTGCCCTCCCAGCCGGGCCCTGCGGGGGCCAGCTGAGGCCAAGGGGGGTCACGGCCTGGGTGCCTCTGGCAGAGTGGGTGGGGGCTCTCTGCTCGGGGCCTTGTTGCCCCAGAGTGTGTCCTCCTGACCCCTCTCCCCACGTGCTACCCCCTGGCCACGTGGACTGACCGTGACCTCTGGGACACTGCCTGGAGATGCAGGCTGTGCTTGGATCTGGCTAGGAAAATGCTAGACAACCTGTTTATTTCCCCTGCACCACGAATTTGAGGAAATGGTGAATTTGGTCTTGTTTGCAACATGTTCCTCATGTGTTTTCACTCAAGAAAAAGGCTTCTGAAGGGGGGCACTAGCATCTATCCACGAGACTTACCAAGCTGTGTGCTTTGATGAATTTCTTAAGGGAAAGTAGTTGGAACAGGTTGCATACATCTTTATTAAGTTATTATGATAGGTAATAAAAAGCTTCCACATTATTGTGAAATCCCCAACTATTTCCGTATTAATATAAATGTGAAAACTTTAAAGCACTGTAGCCTTCCTCTCTGTCTGATTGCTCGGATGCCAAGAAGACGTGCTTCTTAGAAATGCCCTTGGCGCTTTCTTGCCGTCGTGCCTCCAGGCGCTCAGGTTGAGGCAGAGCAGGGCCACGCTTTGGCCTTGGGAGCCTGGTCTGTCCCTGCTGCCCACTCACAGGCGTCTGTCCTGGTTCTTGGACTTGACCGGCCTCCTGACCCCAGGAGGACAGCATGCGCCTTCCCACGGCGGCTGTGTGGAGCAGTGGTGCGTGCGCATGCGCGTGTGTGTGGGCTACGTGCCCGGCGGCTGTGGCTTCCTCACATGGTTTTGTGCGGTCTTTTGCTGAAGGTGTTATGCCAGAAGCGCAGCGTCGGCTGTAGCTGAAGGCTCATCCTGCGTGGATTTCCTCTCTAGGCCCCTTCTACCTGACTGGTAGTCCAGGTTCTCCAGAGAGACTCAACCGACGGGCTACGTATACGTAGCTCTCAGGAGAGTTGTGAGAGGAATTGGTTCATGTCACCGTGGAGCTTGGCAAGTCCAGATTCCTTAGGGCAGGCTGCACATTGGAAACTTAGTGAGGTGACGTTAAGTTCCCCAGGAGAGGCTGCAAGGTGGGAACTCCGTGAAGGTGATGGCGAATTCCCTAGGAGAAGCCGGCTGCCTCAAGTGGAGATGAAAATTCTCCTTTCTGACTGCCGAGATCGGCGGTTCTGCCTTGAAGACCTGCAGCTGATTGGATGACTCTTCTCTCATGGCTGAAGGCCTTCTCCTTATTTAATTCTAGAGACCACCAGCTGTAGATGCAGTCCACAAAATACCCTCAGAGTAACCTGCAGGCTGGTGCTTGCTTGACCAAACCATTGGACGGCATAACCCGGCCAAGTGGGCACGTGACCTTCGCCGTCGCAGCCACCGTCTTCCTCCTTGCCGCCGTGTGTGGTGGTGGAGGGCTGCGCTCAGCTCTGCCCGCCGGCACTGCTGGCGCTGCTCTCCATGCGCTCCTCACCCTGCGTTGGCGGCGGCCGCGGGCTGTGGCAGTGCTGGGTGCTCTGCCCTGGCGGCTCGGTGACCTCGGGCTGAGCAGCGACTCTGAGCAACGGGCAGGCAGAGGTGGGTCAGACCGACTGCTGCCCTGGAGGAGCTGACGGCCCCGCTGCCGGGGATGCCCTGGGCCTGCACAGTTGCCGCTGGGGCGGAGCGCTCCGAGGATGGCCTCCTGGCACCCTGGCCCTCGTCGCCGAGCCTGGCCCCTGCCCCTGGCTGGAGCCCTCTGCCTCTCCGCTGAGGAGGGGTCTCACCGCTTCCATTTCGCGGCACTTCTGCCGGCGAGTCTCTTTTAGGTCACGCCATGGCTGCCTGCATTCCCGGGTTATTTGGTTTCTTACCGTGCTCCTCAGAGAATTTGAGGACGTTCTTTTCTCGTGCTCCTGCTGATGCCGTCTCTCAACTCTCTGACTTTCTTTCCTCCTGTCTTTCCTTTCCTTCCTTTCCACGTACCCTGAACGCGCTGGTCTCCTGCTTCTGACCCTGCCTGGTTTCTCTCCCTGAGCAGTCTCATCTCCTCCCTCAGCCTCAAGTGCCGCCTGTAACCCGAGTGGGCAGTGTAAGGTAGGAGCCTCTTAGGAAAAAGCAGTGCACACATCTCACGACTTTGAATCGGCAGAGGCTTCTCTAGGCTCTCGATCCACAATCGCACCTGCCCTCTCCAGCCCTTCAGAGGATGCAGAGCAGATATTTTATGGAAGAGGAGGCGAGTCCCGGGGCATAAGTGGTTTGCCCGTGGCCCCCGTGCCTGTATGTGCTGAGCGGGGACGGGCCCTGTGCCCTGGGTAGCAGGGTCCTCCGTGGCCAGCCGCAGGGGCTGGGGCACTTTCCAACTCGCAGAGTCCGTCTCGGAGTGAAGACGCGCACACTCCCCTCAGCCCGTTTGGGCCGTCTTCCTGGGTCAGCGCTGGCCAGTGGGGACGTTCACGCAGGATGCTGCGAGCCTGCCTGTGATGAGCGTTCTCGTTTGGTTGTTTCCTGAACCCTCACGTGCATTTCTCTGCAGCGTCGGGAACTTTATTATGACTCAAGTGTCAATTGTGGTCAAGCAGGAGTCAGCTGGACAATAGTGGAGATTCCCCAGTGATCCCTTTGAAAAGCGTCCTGGATTCCCCGAGGGTTTTGCAAAGTAGAGAAGAACGTGGCCTGTGTTCCAAGGAGAAGCTGTCACAGCTGAAACCTTGTACCCTATCGATGTTCTTGAAGTGTTCCTTGTGTCAGAGGCTGAAAATCAATGTTTGCTAATTGCCATAGATTATGTTACTAAATAGCTGAGGGCCTGCTCTGCTCCTGGTCACCCTGGGGAGGCGTCAAGCCAGTCTGCCATTCTAGAACTGGGTGAGCCTTGCTCAGACAGAGCATGCTTTTAGATAGCTCTGCAGGTGGATTTGATAAAACAGAGAGCTGGTATCTTCAGAGAGACGCCAGATTAAGACCTAAAGTTGCTTTGTTTCCACTGTTAAATAGCACCACTAAGATGAGTAGTACCTGTAATGATCGTTACGGCTTTTAACACAGATCCATCTGTCTCTTGCACCTCTAGATCCACATAGACATCCCTCGAATGAGCCCTGAAGCATTGGTCCTGCAGCCCAAGGTGACGGAGGTAAGAGCACAGTCTGGAGCTGGCTGCTGCAGAGGTAGCGACGGGAGCTGATGAACCAGTGAGACAGCCGGCCACCATCAGGGCCCTGCTCAGGAGCAGGCTGAGGGCTGGCCAGTCTGTGGAGCATCGGGCCCTGCAGACGTGCTACGCCGCAGGGGTCCCCAGTCAGCCTCCACCTCTTTCCCGTGTGATGCTGATGCGTGCAGAAGGATACGTGAATGTGTGCGTGTGCGTGCAAGCGTGAGTGCGTGCAAGTGGGTGTGGAGCAGGTGTGTGCACACGTGTGTTGCATGAGTGGGTGTGGAGCAGGTGCGCATGCAGGTGTGCAAGTGGGTGTGCACACGTGCACGCGTGCGAGTGGCTGTGTGCACGTGAGTAAGGACTAGAATCCCACCATGCTCCTTGCACAAGCACTGTGACCCAGAGCCTGACGGTGCTGTTGAGGCAGCCGCTCTGTGCTCCACCTGCCTGTGCTCCCCTTTCTGTGCTCTCCCCCCTCTCTGCTCTGTGCTCTTCCCCCCTCTGTGCTCC
>JAQZBX010050241.1:0-11123 GCA_029593785.1 Cabassous unicinctus | reverse complement strand
TGAAAATGTAGATATCAGCAGTGGAGGAGGCGTGACGGGCTGGAAGAGCAAATGCTGCTGAGCGTCCTCCTGTTCCAGCAATTGCCATCCACCACCCGGTTTTCTCTTCTTGCTGCAAAAATAAACCACTCTGTCCATTTTTAACCCTAAACAGATATTTTTATTCCTCATCTTAAATCCACCTATCTTATTTGTTCTTTCATCTGTGACTGCTTGCTGACTTTATATTTTCTTCAAACAAAAAAATGTATAGAAAAATCATGTCTGTGACTTCATTTTTAAATGTACTTGCTCAGCTCACCACTGCATTTCAGTTGTATTATAGTCCAGTTCTTCTTATCAACATTAAAACCTATAGCAATCATTTCAACTCTATTCTGCAAATTGTATAAGAATAAAAGTTAGAATTAACAATTTTATTTTGTACAACAGTGGAATTTTCTGTCATGGATAATGTGCTTGAGTCCCTATAATCTGTAGACATGCGATAGCAAAAGAAACAAACAAAAAAAAAGCCAGGGAAACGCTCATTTTCACCTTGAATATGTAAATGGGGTTACTTTTGTCCTGTGCCTTATGTGGAAAGGAACTTCTTTGGTTTTACCTTTTTTGTTTTAACAGGTGGAGGCATGTGCAGGAGACTTATCATCCAAACATAAACTCTTAAATGTTTGTGATTTGCTTGGCTGTAATTTTCAAAGTAGTTAATTGAGGACAAAGGGTTATGCAGAAATGATAACTTTGGTTTGCAGAGTCTCATTTTACATAGCCTTGATATTTAAAATTGTTCTTGCCACCATTTCTTCTTGGCCACTTTTTCCTTGCTTCCCTTCTTCCTGCATGCTGCTTTATTTCTTCTCCCTCCCCCCATCATCCCATGGTATGAGTTACTGAAAAATGAAAGCGGCAACCAGATAGGTTTGTCAGATTTAACAGAAAGCACTGGTTTAGCTTGCTAAGTAAACTGAAAGATAAATTCTAACTGCCTACAAATGTCAGTTAAATTGGTGTCTTCCGCTCGTTTGCTCTTTCGCCTAAAACTTCGGTCTCCTGACTCCTCATTTGCTGTTTTCCTTCTATGTTCTCTTCTCCTTCCTTCTTTGTCCCCCTCCTGTCTATCCACTGACTTTATGAAATGGAGGAATTAATTGCATGCACTAGTGTTTGGAGGATGTTGTGGTTTGTCTTTCTAATTAGGTGGGTAGCCTATTCATTTTCTTGGAATAAACCTCTTAACCTAAATTTGAGTAGTCTATTTTGGCAACTTCTCTAGCAGTTTGGTAGCCCAGTAAAGGTTTTTCAGGTGGTTGTTGCTGTAAGGCAGGGAAGGGGGAGTGGGGTAACTAAAGTTTGCCAAATGTGTAAAGATTTGGCCTCTGAAGACGACTTTTTCAGTGTTAAGTTTTCTTTACCTTAAGATTTAGAAATACTTTAGAATATTATTAATTTTAAGTCATATTTTCACATGCTTTTGGAAAACTTATATTACCATGGATTTGTTGGAAAAAGGACAACAAAGACTTTTTTCGTGTAAAGATAAGATCTATAGCTATCTCTAACCCTGCCCCCTTTTTTGCTTCATTTTCTAGTTTTGCTTCATTGCCTATCATTAGGATAGGGTAAGTTACGTTTGCTATGCTGCTAGCATCCTAAGATGATACCTTTGTTGAAATAATTGTGAATAGCATGATTCATTTCTAGCAGAGGCTGAGTTTAGGACAGCAGCTTCCATTGAAAAGTCCATCTGTGTTGTGGATAGCATTTTAATGTCCTCTAGGCTCACATAAACAATATAGAGACATATCAGCTCTGAAAATCCACGAATTTTTCAGATAATGCCGTTAAAGCAATTTTATATGCCTCACTGGTTGTCGTTCTTACATTTTCTCCTCACTTGACTTTATCATTGTTTACTACTAGTAAAAAAGCAGCATTGCCAAATAATCCCTAATTTTCCACTAAACAATGAAATGATATTAAGCTTCCCAAAAAGTTTTAGGTTAAACCTACTGTTGTTAGATTAACTTTAATGGATTTGTTGTTTTCCCTTTCTCTGGATTGTGGCAGTAGCTTTTTTTGTTTTCACCTCTCCGTAATCCTTATTAAATGCAGTGACTTAAGGTTTGAGAGCTAAACACTGGGATTTGGGGTACCAGACTGACAGTTTTGTTGTTTGCATAATTATAATCGGCACTGTACATAGAAGGGATGTGGCTACCTTTTGTTAAATCTGCACTTTCTAAATATAAACAAAGGGAAATGGAGTATAAATCAATTTTTGTATCATCTGTTGGAAACATGAGTTTTATTTGCTTAATATTAGGGCTTTGCCCCTTTTCTGTAAGTCTCTTGGGATCCTGTGTAGAAGCTGTTCTCATTAAACACCAGTTAAGTCCATTCTCTGGTACTAGTTACAAAATTCGGTTTCATATTCTACTTAACAATTTAAATAAACTGAAATATTTCTAGATGGTCTACTTCTGTTCATATAAAAACAAAACTTGATTTCCAACTATGTGGTTTGGTTTTCATTTATTTATGGAGTTAAAGATGGAGGATTACTTCTGAAAATAATGCAAAATAGTAAACTAAATATTAGGGGAAGTAGGGAAATAACTTCTCAGCTTATGGAAAACTGGGGAGGTATTAAGCTATCTTTGGTAAGAAACTTTATAAGAAGATAAAAACTATTATCATTGGACACTAAAGTAGAATCATCTTGGTGCCAGAATAAGAGATGCTATGATCCTAGTCGACCCCAAGCTAACACCACTGGAATCTGCCAAGGTAAGTCAGTTGCCCTAGGGTGCCTGAAGGATGATTCCTCCTTTTGGCAGTGGCTGTCCTGAGAAATGTAAAGCATTTCCTAGTTTTGTGTATGTGAACTATAAGCAACTTTGGCAAAAAAATATTTGTTGACAAGATTATCCTGGAAAGGTGGTATGTAGAGGTCTTCTTACACTTCAGTGTTTATAAGAATCACCTAGAATGTTTTTAATGCTGGTTCATCTCTCCACCATACAACCCCCAGCATATTTCTGATTTCTGTGTTTAGCGTGGAGCCTAGCAGTCTGCCTTTGAGTTTGGTTTGGGGAAAATAGGACATGGTCTTTGCTCTTAAATTTGTGACCTAATTTAGAAAGCAAAATGAACATCAGCAAATTATATACGAGAGCAAGAGAATGATCCAGAATTTAAATGGAGAGTATTAAGAGAGCAGGTTCAGTTGGTGGCGAGAGCTGAGATGGCTTGGTTTTTTTGTTTGTTTGTTTTGTTTTGTTTTTGAGGAACCAGGGCCCGGAATTGAACCCAGGACCTGGTATGTAGGAAGCCAGCACTCACCGTTGAGCCACATAGGCTTCCGCCTGAGTTGATCTTTGTTTGCTTGTTTTGTTTTTAGGAGGCATCGGAACCGAACCGAGGACCTCCCATGTTTGGGAAGCAGGTGCTCAACTGCTTGAGCCACATCTACTCCCCTGAGATGGATTTTTGAGGGAGGAGGGACAGGAATTGGTTTTTGGGTGTGCAGATTGGTGGTCCAGGGTAGAGAGGAGGTCACCGTTAGAAGGGACCCTAGAGCCGAGTTGGCAGTGAGCCGAGCACCTGTGAAAAGACGGAAGTCCAGCTGGACTGTCTGGTAGGCTCTTGCGAGTGGTGAGAATGGCGTGTGTGAGGAAAGCAAGCCTAGACGGGCTGAAAGAGGAAAGACCGAAAGGTTCTAGACTCACCTAGAAAGCGGTAGCACTGAACAGGATCTGGCCAGAGCCATGGTGGAAGGATATGTGGGGTTACAGTAGGGGAAACATGAAGGGGAAAGAGTGTTTCTTAGGAGCCTACTAAGTGCTTGTGGCAGTGTTCTAGAGTCTGTGTTCTGTCATCACTAACCTGTGGAGTAGGCAATACTACCCCATTTTTTAAAAAATAAGAAACTGCCTCACATTAAGTAATTTGCTTAAGGTGCCATGGCTTGTTGGTTTTGGATTTTGAAACCAGGCCTGACATCATTGTCCATCCTTTTTTCATATCACTGTATCAGTTTCTCAGGATAAGGGTCTAAGGTTTAAATTTGGTGATAATGACTAATCGGTGTGATAAACGTGCCGGAGCAAACAAGTAGAATGCAGGGCGTAACCTTATCTAGTTAGTGTAACCATTTAGCCTAACCTTGGCACCTTCTAAAAGAGTAGGTAGTGCCTTTGAAAAGTACCTCAGTTCAGTTTCCTACTGTTTTCCCTTTAAAACCGGTATTATTATCCATCAGCTCCTTGTTAATTTTGTTGCATTTACTCCTGATCCAAACCATCTTTTGGCCAGAAGTAAACAAGGCAGATGGTTGCTTTTCACGGGTCTCCTAATTGGCCTTTGGGGGCTCTCCTTTGAGGGGGGCTCCTGTTGCTGAATACTGGCTGCAACGGTGAGGAATAGTGGTCACATCAAACGGAAGGGGGAAGAAGGCAACTGGATATGGCTTATGCCACCTTCCAGGTGGATTTGAAGTCGTTGATAATAAATGACTAGAGCCATGTAGGGGAGGTGAGTGAGGCATGCTGAAAACCCAAGTGCAGGTGCTGTGCTGGAACATGGAATAGTGCCAAGCTGAACAGGCAGGCAGAGTGTTTCTGGGGCATTGGATGAGAGACAGCATAAAGAAAATCTCTAGCACGAAACTCGGGCGTTTCAATGAACGTTGAGAATCACTGAACTTTTCTTAGTGGAAATGTCTTCCCTGCAGGTTTATAACATGGAATAATTTGCTTGTATGCGTGTATCACTTATTAAGTCCCAGGAAACGGCAAGATTAAATTGTGAATTGATGACATTTCTGCAGGGAACTGAAGTAATTATAGTCTAGGTTTGTAGCTTTTTGGTGATCTGACTTCCCATCGACATACAGTTTATTGCTTTAAAAAGGCTAACATTCTCATTTGATTCTGAAACATCTCATTTGGTCTTTTGAGTGGAACTAGAGAGCAGTCAAATTAAGATTAAGCTCTCTAGTGAATTTTTAGTGTTAAACGAAAAGGATCCATTTGCTTTAGACACCACATGTCCAGGTAGAGTTGGTAGTGCTGTTACTTTTTTTTTCCCTAAACACCCAGCCGTGGAAGTGCCAACCCTGATGCCCTCTCTCTGTTCTTCAGTCACCTAGCACTGTTCAGTTTTCTTGCTTTCTCTTAAGTTCTCTGCTTTACGTAACCACTGCTCTAGTTGTGGTACTTGGCCCTTTCCTCTGGACACCGTCTTAGTTCCTAACTGGTCACCTCGTCTGTCTGCCTCCCACACCTGTACACTGTCTTGTACATATTGAGAGGTTAGTCTTTCAAATACCCCGCTCCTGCTCAGCAATCTACAGTGGCTCCCATTGTCTACAGCAAGGATCTGTCAGGGTTCAGGCTTTGTCAGTGTCCTAGCTTTCAGGGAAATAAATTAGTGTCTCCTGAGCCAACAACTGGGGACCCTAAGCAGGTCCCAACTCACCGCTCACAGCCTTAACTTTCACCAAAGTGTGACACAGATCCACTCAGCTATTTATAGACCTTAAGTCGGACAACATTTTTTTTTTTTTGCTTCCACCACTCCCTTGCTTAACTAACATCCATCTGTGTCAGTTTTGATACTTAGCTGCAAACAATAAAAGCCAACATTGGCTAATTTAAGCGGAAAAGGATATTTATCAAAAAGATACTAAGTTTGGATTCTGATAAGGTAGTGGCAGTGGCATATTTTTATTTTCCACAAACTCCTCTTTAGAAACAGCAACTAAGCAAGTTCCATGAACAACGTGTACAGCCAAAGTCGTTGACGAGATCTCCACAAATCCCCAAATACAAGCAGGTAGGGACAAACCTCTGACAGAAACGAGACTGCATAATAGTCTCTGTGCAAAGAAAGCAAAGGGAAGCATTGGGCGGGCATCTGATGGATCTCGGAACTCCAAAATAACCATCAGGTACTCGAAGGTTCTGTAAGCCATTCGAGAGCTGTGGGCTAAAACTGCCAGCGGTTTGCACGTTCCAAATAGCAGGTGAGTGCAGGGGATGCACAGTAAGCTCTAAGGAGTCTGTTACAGTCTGGGCCCTAGGAAATTCCACTTCCCCACTAAAAGAAACCAGGGCTTCTTGAAATGTCTGATGCCAAGTTTGTGGCAGGAAATGTGTAAGATGAACCTGAAATATCTTGTGACATCAAACGACAAAATTTCCAAGTCCACTAAGGACGAGTCAATATGACTTGGCCAACGTGAGGCCCCTTCTGGCCAAAGAGTATCATTTGAACACATCAAATATGTTGAAATCCATGAATTCATAATGATGCCACACACACACAGCACCCCTAATTGGCCACTGTTGGAGGAGAAGAGGGAAAGATCTGTCTTCACCAGTAAATAAAACAAGAATTCTATCTTGCCTTCCCTATACAATTTAAACCACTGGGTAACTAAATAGTAAATGAGGTGAAGTATATCAAAAAAGTATTCCAAGAATAGAATTGAAAGTCCAGAAATAAACCCTCACTTCTATGGCTGACTGGTTTTTGACCTACCAAGTCCATGTTAACGGGACAAAACAGTCTCTTCAACAAATGGTGCTGGGAGAACTGGATATCTATAACCAAAAGAATGAAAGAGGACCCCTATCTCACCCCCTATACAAGAATCAACTCCAAATGCAACAAAGACCTAAATATAAGAGCAAGGACCATAAAACTACTAGAAGAAAATACAGGGAAGCGTCTTCAAGACCTTGTAGTAGGTGGTGGTTTCTTGGACCTTACACCCAAAGCACATGCAACCAAAGGTAAAAATAGGTAAATGGGACCTCCTCAAAATTAAACACTTTTGCACCTCATAGGACTTTGTCAAAAGAGTGAAAAGGCAGCCTACTCAATGGGAGAAAATATTTGGAAATCACATGTCAGACTGGGGTTTAATATCCATGATAGATGTTACAACAATAAAAAGACAAATGATCCAATTAAAAAATGGGCAAAAGACTTGAATAGATATTTGTCTGAAGAAGAAATACAAATGGTAAAAAACACATGAGAAATGCTCAACATCACTAATATTTAGGGAAATGCAAATTAAAACTACGAGATACATTTCACACCTATCAGAATGGCCACTATTAAAAAGAACTGCAAGTGTTGGAGAGGATGTGGAGAGATAGAAACACTTGTTCACTGTTGGTGGGAATGCAGAATGGTACAGCCACTGTGGAGGACTGTTGAGCAGTTCCTAAGGAAGTTGAATATAGACTTGCCACGTGACCCTGCAATGCCACTACTGGGTATATACCCAGAAGAACTGAGAGCAGTGACACGAAGAGACATCTGCACACCCATGTTCATAGCGGTGTTATACACGATTGCCAAAAGTTAGAAACAACCCAGGTGTCCATCAACCGATGAATGGTTAAACAAATTGTGGTGTACACACATGATGGAATATTCAGCTATAAGAAGAAATGAAGTTGTGAAGCATATGACAACATGGATGAACCTGGAGGACCTTAGGTTGAGTGAAGCAAGCCAGACACAAAAGGACAAATACTATGATTGTGCTATTATGAACTAAATATATCGTGTAACATATTGTATGATTCCATTGATACAAAATGTAAATATAAATCAATTTACAAAGATGAAATTAGATTAGTGGTTATGTAGGGCTGGGGAAGGCATGCTAAGGGGTGTGGAGTTTTTCTTTTTGGAGTAATGGTTCTAAAATTTTTTGTGGTGATGAATGCACAACATTGTGATTATAGTAAAAGCCATTGATTATATGTTTTGGATAGATCATATTGTATGTGAATGTATCTCAATAAAACTGCTTAATAAATAATTGAGCAAGAATAGCCAGAAATAGCAGCTATGTACAGCAGGGGAAACAGAGGGAGATTGAGAGGAGAAGAATTTTCTTGTTTTTCTGTTTTTTGTTTATTATTATTATTGAAGTAATGAAAACGCTCTAATAATGACTAAAGCGATGAATGCACAACTATGTGATTATACCAAATACCACTGATTGTACACTTTGGATGAATTGTATGCTTTATTAATATGTATCAATAAAATTGATTTGTTTTTAAAAAGTATTCCAAGAAATAAAGAAATGATTGGAGGTAATTATTTTGCAACCTCTAATGAATTAACAGATCTAGGCAATGTTCATCAGTGGCTACTAGCATTACAAAAAGATCCAAAAAAGAGAGACCCCCAGACATTTATATGCCTTCTGATGCACGCAATGCTTCCTATGATGAGGCCGTGCCAAAAATACAAAGTTCAGTCAGAGTAAACATCTGGTTTATAGGAAGTCTGAGGAGAGAGGAACATATCAAAGTACATCAGTCAACAAAATCCAGACTGGTAAATCAGTCTTTTCAACAATTAAATTTCAAGGACGTGAACCAGAGAGAGAGAAATTGTAAATTAACAAAAGACTACAAAGGGGGAAAAGCAGGTAAAACTAAACCATAGTGTCCCTTAGGGATGTACGGAGGTAATGCACTATAAAGAAACAAATTATTACTGCAAAACTCAGGATGGGGATAGTCTTAGCGAGTTGAGAGGGGAGAACAGGGAGGGATTCTGGGGTGAATAGCAAATCCTATCTCCTGGCACGGATGTGGATTACAAGAACATTTGCCTTATAACAATTCCTTAAGCTATACGTTTGCTTTATATGGCTTTTTAAATCTGTATTATATATATTTAGCCATTGATGGTTGTGTGTGTGTGTTAAAAATTGTATTAGGGTGCTCATAATCTCCAGGACCAAAGAACCAGTCTTAGCGGCTGGACAGCCAAGACCAACGCCCCAAGTCAGGCTGCAGCGTTGGTCCTGCTGCTGAACAGAGACCCGTGTCCCGGGGATTGTCACTGCTGTGTCTGGAAACATGATAGCGGCCACCAGTGCCAAAACCCTTGCTAAGGTGGACTCTGTGCTGCCCCTGCCTCCTTGTTGCAGTAGCTTCTGGTTCAAAGTCGGGATGGTTATGTTGGTTGGTGAAGCCCAGAATGCATGCCCATGCCCCAGGTGCGCAGGGAGTGTCTCCGGTGCAGCTTCAATAGTGGGAAGTGGGCTCTGACTCCTTCGGTGCAGGATTCAAGGTCTGGACAGACAAAAAGAGTGACAGATGTCCCCATGCCAGTGGTGCTCAAATTTAGCTGCCATTGGAATCACCTGGGGCGTGCTTTAAAAAAATACCCGTCAAGGTTGTGCCCCAATTGAAACAATCTCTGGGGTGAGACTTGGGCTTTAGTGGGGCTTTTGGTGGTGGTTTGAACCCCCGAGGTGATTCCAGTGTGCAGCCAAGTTCACGGACCAGGGCCCCACACCCTCGCTACACCGTGTGGTCCTCAGATGAGCAGCACCGTGTTGCCTGGAGCTGGTTAGACGTGAGGCCCCGCCTCTTGTCCTGCTGAACTAGAATCTACCTTAAACGAGCCCTCAGTGAGTCTGCAGCCTGGAACAGTTTGAGAAGGACTCCCGTACACTCTTCTTCCGAATCCCAGCTCAAATCCCACCATCAAGGCTGTTCCCAGTCCTGGGCAGGGAGGCGACCTCTCCCTACTCCATTCTCAAAGGGACACTTTAGACCTACATTTCCCTGGGGCATTTATTGCATACTTCCCTGGTTGTGGTTCATGGGGAGCACCTGGGGGGCAGCGATGGGCCTTGTCCTCCTCGGGGGGCTTCACGGCAGAAGTGAATGGGTGACGTTCCTTCCACTGCTTCCCCCCCACCACGTTCTGCAGGAGATGCGTGGGCCTCCTTTCCCCACCCCACCTTCGCGCAGTCACCTTTATACTTTACCTGAAGGCAGCTTTAATCTAACTTTAACAGAGCTTTAAAATCCAAGCCCAGGCTTACTGCTCCTGGCTCTCTGGGTAGTGGATAAATTGGTTAACGTCTGTGGATCTCCGTTTCCTTGTCTCTAAAAGGAGGTGGCCTAAAAAGCCCTTTGCGATTCAGCGCCGTGTAAATATCCTCTGACTCCCTGGTTCCCCTTTGCTGGAGTAACTGACTCAGAATCCTCCAAGTCTTCCGGCAGGGTTGTTAGGGAGAAACCACGGATTAAATAGCGGGTCACTGAGCCGCCTTGCGGCGACTCCTGGGAACTGCATTTCTCCAGTGTGCCGCGGGGAACTCCCCCAGCCCGTGGGACTGTGAGCCCAGCGTCAAGAACCGACGGTAAGCACAGCCACACAAATGATCAAAATGTAAGCCTCCACCGACCGAAAGAAAGGCAAGAGACATCTGCAAGTGAGAACGGAAAGTTTTATTTCTGCAAATCCAACAACTAAGTCTAAAAAAAAAGAAAGACAGAAAACAGGTAAGGTGCTAACTGTCCTAGAGCAGAAGGTACACCCTAAATGTTTTCAAAGGGGAAGAAGGGATGCCAATAGAAACAGCATATTTGCCCTCAAGAATGCCAAAATTTTGTGGCACCAGTTTCCATAAAGAAGTGAGGTGTGTGGCAACAGGCTAGAAAAGGGGCTGCTAGAAGGTCTGTAGAGGAAATAACAGGATCCCCAGGAGTCCCTTCCCACCCTTCACAGCCAGGGGAAGCCCCCACCCCTCCTACAGGTTCCTTATGTGCAGAAACTGAGACCCCACGCTTGAGGACGCTGAGCTCAGGAAGAGCGGAGGTGAGCCAGAGAATTGGGAGCCAGGAATCATCCCGCACCTTGAACGCCGAATTCCTCAGCTCCTTTCCCCCTCATCCTCCTCTCCTTTTCCCATAATTTTGGCAACCAGACATATTCTACCCAGGCAGGAGATTAGGGAATTCTCTGCAAAACCTGGCTCAAGAAAAAAGACCTAAAAATACTGCCACTTGAAGATCCACCAACTAAAAGGCCAGCTCATTGGAGATTAGTCTGTGTTAAAGTCAAGGCATACAAACACACATGAAGTGTCCAGCCTAATTTCTTTTTTATTCCAGAAAGCAGCAGGACTTCCCCAGGACGGAAGTTTAACATTTTGTTAGCTACTCTGTGGATCTCTATCAATCAAGAAAACATACCCATGACAACACGAGTGCATTCGCATCTCCGTGCTTCACTTTCCTCAGCCTTCACTTAGCTTCATTTTTATTATGTCCAGAGTATAGAAA
>JAQZBX010050240.1:0-19712 GCA_029593785.1 Cabassous unicinctus | reverse complement strand
TATTATCAAAGAAGAAGTGGCCTAAATGTAAAGAAAAAATAAAAAAAGCCTCAAAATTACTATAAGGCTTCTGCTTCCTGACATTGAATTCTACTCTTGGAGTAGAAACTTCCAACTCTTAGCTGACTCTTCTGAATTTTATCTCAATATTTCAAAATTATCTGAAACTATTGATTTTTCCATTTTTCACTTTATTTTTTCTATTGACTTTCTGCACAGAGCTTTCCCAACCCATACCCTCCTGAGCTACAGCTGTGGCAATATTTGCATAATCATAATATTATTAACACTGAAATTTGTTTTATCAAAAAATTGTGATATTGGGAAAGTGAGACAGAAATGTGTGTTTGTGTTTTAGTGAGGAATGTTAGTATACATAGATCTAAATGCTTTTATTCCATTGTCAGTGGATAAAATACTATCTAAAAAACTCGATAAAGATCTAGTGTCTTGCTGGTCAGACTGCCCCTTGGTAAATATATTTTTAAATTAATATGTATATTTTTATTAAAGAAATACAGTCATATGTTTCTTTTTGGGAAAAAAATGTAGTTTCCTTCACTCTGCGAGTTTCTTACAGGTCAGTTATCATTGAATAAAATATGTAACTATAAAAGTAATTCATATGAAATTTATTTTAAAATAAACACCTTACCCCCTTCTTTACTGAGATCTCAGGGTAACCACTTGAGTTTAAATTAGTAAAGCATTATGAGAGTTTTAGCATCCATGTCACAGAGGTTGTTTAACATCACCAGTGTTAAAACAAGAAGTTATGTTTATGTGATTTGCTATTATAGTAATGAAAGCAAAGAATGATGAGAGCAGTCTCTAAAGAATCACATGATGGAAGGAAATCACCATGTTCAGGCTGGGGGTCCTGACCATAGAAATGGTGTCAAGTTATGTTTCACTCTTTGTAACTACTAAAATCGAATATGTTTCCACTGGCTTAATACTTAAATGTTGGAAATATAAATGGAATTTTCAAACACAAAAATGGATAAAATATATTTTCTCAATCTGAACCCCATGTATAAAGAAATAATAGCTAAGATCAGAAGGTCCCGACTGAAGAGACACAATTCATTTGTATTTGAGGTTGGAAGAGCATCAAGCCACTTTGGAGCACTAAATAACCATTCTGCCATTTTGTCATCATCTAGAACTATCTAAAGTTTTTATGGCCTTTTGCTGGAGTCCTAGGTTCTGTCTCTAAATAGGTGGGCAGGCTCACCATGGGTGCTTGAATCAAGTAAGCCATTAGTCCAAAAGGCAATTAACTATAGTTTACTCCTTAGACATGGCAAATAAAATTAGCTATAGGAATATGATGAAATCATCACATAAGCAAAATTTGGTTGACCAGAGTGGACATAAGTGCCATACTGTGAAAGAAACAAATTATTCCTTCTGAAGTTTGTGTATAACAAATAGCTCTGGTAGTGTATACTCCTTTTAATTCCATTAACTTGTACCAACATGTTAAGGTGAACAGATATTTGGTATTTGTTCACCCTAGTCATGAATACTGTGTCTCGTAAACTTGAAATTTGTGACCCCAGTATAAACTATTGCCTTCACTTTTTATTTTTGATTTTTTTATTTACTACCATATTGTTTCAAAAGACTTTATAAAATTTTATATTTTAGGAATTTTGGTTTTAGCTTTCATGTTAAGAACCATGCACACATATAAATCTCTTCCAAGCAAACTTAACCAAACAAGTCATTTGAATCACTTGTTTTCTCTAGGAAATTGTACATTTCCAACCCTCTTTCCCTGCTTCCACTCTTTTGCTTCACAATCACTGAAGCAGGAGAATGGGACACAGTAAATCGTGAAGTCTAATAGGATGTCTAGGACAGCAGTCCACACTTTCTTACTGTTAAATATTCAAAACCTAGAGCAATGAATGACACATAGTAGGAATTCAACAAATATTTGCTGAATGAATGAGTGAATATTTTTTTCTAATTTTAACAGTAATACGGGATCATTGCACAAAATTTGGAAATTAGAGAAATTAAAGAAGATAAAAATCACCCGTAATTCTACCACTCAACAGTGTTTACATATTATTTTTTAATATCTCTTTTGCTTTGTTATACTCTTTAGAGTCAACAAAAAATAAACTCATTCACTCTAGTACAAATAAAATAGATTTTTGGGAAAGGATTCTCTGACAATATCTCCTTGGTCATGTGGTCTCTCATTTATGCCTTCCCCTCTTCTATTCTCTTGCCTCTTTCTATAGACTAGTTTTTTTAGCTTCCTCATCAACATCTTCATTGCCAAAATGTCCCCCGCTAGGATCAACTATTTCTGATACTTCAATATAAGCTGCCATCATCATATGACTTCCTTCTCAATGTCTCCAGACTCAAGAGAAAAACTTTGGTAACTGGTCAGCCAGTTGATTACCAATTCCTGATTCAGCTAATTGTATACTTCTATGCTATTCAGATGGACTGCAGAGTTGTGGGTACAATGTAATATGACCCTTGCTACCTAGACTAATATATGCAGCACAGGATGTAGAGCTGTCTTTAAGGGAGAGTTCTGAAAGAAGGAGATACTGAATGTGTAGTCAATGAAAGTAAGGTCTTTGAGTTCAGGGGCCATGACTTTCATCATGCCTGATACATAGTTGGTACTCAATAAATAAGAGGTTGTCCTGGTTTGAGTCTTTTGTGGACCCCAGAAAATTATGTTCTTAAGCTAACCCATTCCTGTGCAGTAAGCCTATTATAAGTGGCACCTTTTCTTTAGATACAGTTAAAGGACATTTTGATTAGACCACTTTTGATTTGATCACTTTCACTAAGGGCCTTTGATTAGATTTCGGGACCCAGGGTGGGTCCTAATCCTTTTACTGGAGTTTTATATAAACTGAGGACTAAAAACAGAGAAACAGAGAGAAAGAGAGCTGCCATTTTACCCTGCCATGTGAGAGGATTCCAGGATTGCATACAGCCACAGAAAGACAGAGAAACCCCAAGAAGCTGTAAGAGAGGCCAGAGGCCAGAATCAGCAGAGCAGCCCGAAGCTGAAGAGATCAGGCCCAGGGAGAAACAAGCCATAGGCCTGATTGCCAACAGCTGAGCTCCCGGAGAAAGTGAGCTAAAGGAGAGGGCAGAGCCCAGTCCCCATTTTGCCTTGTGGCAGGAGTCCAGGATTGTTAGCAGCTGACCTTTTGTGAGACAGCATCTCTGATGATGCCTTGATTTGAAAATTTTCACAGCCTCAGAACTGTAAGATTTTACCCCAAGAAATTCCCACTATAAAAGCCAACCCATTTCTGGTTCTTTGCTTTGGCAACCTTTAGCAAACTAAAACAGTGTTGAATGGACAAACAAAGAAAGGACATACAGATGAGAGTCCCTAAAAGACTTTTTTTGTCATACAACCAAAGATTAATGCTTCTATGTTTGGAGACGGGTCATGTGGCACAGAAGTGTTTGTGTAAGTATTTGTCTTAATGTGGGCCTAAAAATGTTATTTCTTTTCCTGGGATGCTTGTATTTTAATTAGAGGAGTTGTGAATTTACAAAACAATCATGCATAGCCTACAGGATTCCCATTTATCACCCCACTGCTAACACCTTGCATTTTTATGTAACATTTGTTGCAAATGATGAAAAAACATCATCAGATTAATACTGCTAATTATAGTCCATAGCTTACATTTGGTGTATTTTCCCCATAAACCACCTTATTATTAACACCATGTATTGGTATTGTTTATTTGCTATAGTTCATGGGAGAACATTCTCATATTTGTGCTGTTAACTACAGTCTATTATCCACCACGAGGTTCACTGTGGTATATGGTCCCTTGTCTTGTACAATCCATCCAATGTGTATACTTTGTGACTCTGAGTTTCATCACAGAGTTGTGCTGTCATCACCTCAGTCAATTTTAGAATGTTTTCATTACTCCAAAAGGAAAAATCACAGACCCTCTTACCCTCCCCTGTTGTTGACACTTAGCATTGATATAGTACCTTCTGTGCCAATGATGCAAACATATTACAATATTACTGTTAACTATAGTCCAAAACTTACATTAGTTGTACTTTCCCACATATCACCATATTCTTAACACCTTGTAATAGTGATGTTCATTTGTTCTAATTCATAGCACATCCTTGTATTTGTACTATTAATAACAATCTTCATACACCTTGGAGTTCACTGTTATATAGTCCCTAGATTATCCTCTAGCTTTCTGTAATTAACATTTATGCCCCTAGTCTACCACTCTGAGCCACACTGAAAGTTATAAATCAGCAGTGTTAGTTATATACACTATAATGTGTTACCATCAATTCCATCCTTTTCCACATATTTCCAATCAACCTTATTAAAAATTCTACATATGTCAAGTATCAGCTTTCCTTCTCAATTTTTTTTCTATCTCCTAGTAATCTAAACTCTAGAGCTTAATTCCATGAATTTACTCATTGTAATTAGTTCATATTAGTGAGACTACACAATATTTGCCCTTTTGTGCCTGGTTTATGTCACTCAACATAATGTCCTCAAGTTTCATCCATGTTGTCACATGCATCCCAACTTCATTTCATCTTATAGCTGAATACTATCCCATCGTATGTGTTTATTCATTCAACCCTGGATGGACACTTGGGATGTTTCAATCTTTTGGCAATTGTCAATAATGCCACATGGAGTTGCAAATGTCTGTTCATGTTCCCACTGTCAATTCTTCTGAATATATTCATAGTAGTGGGATTGCTGGATCATGCAGCAGGAAGTTCTATATTTATCTTCCTGAGGAACCTCCAAACTGTCTTCCACAGAGGCTAAACTATTCTACATTTCTATAAACAGTGAAGGGGTGCTCCTATTTCTCTATATCCTATCCAGAACTTGTATTTTCTGGTTTTTCTTTTGTTTTTTGTTTTTTAATAATGGCCATTCTATAAGGTGTGAAATGATATCTCATTGCAGTTTTGATTTGCATTGCCCTAATAGCTTGTGATGCTGAACCCCTTTTCACATGCTTTCTGGTCATTTTTATTTCCTCCTTGGAAAAATGTATATTCAAGTCTTTTGCCCATATTTAAATTAGGTTGCTTGTCTTTTTTTGTTGTTGTTGAGTTGTATGATCTCTTTAAATAACATGAAACTCAAATCCTTATCAGATATGTGGTTTCCAAAAATTTCCTCCCATTGAGTAGGTTGCCTTTCACCTTCTTGACAAAGTCCTTTGAAGCACAAAAGTGTTTAATTTTGAGGAAGTTCCATTTATCTATTTTTTCTTTCATTGCTTGTGCTGTGGGTGTAAGGATTAAGAAAACACCAACTACCAAAAGATCTTTAAGATGTTTCCCAGCATTTGCTTTTAGGAGTTTTATGGTTCTAGCTTTTATATTTAGGTCCTTGATCCATTTTGAGTTAATTTTGTATAATGTGTGAGATAGGGGTCCTTTTTCATTCAGTCCTTTATGTCCTTGAGTAAATTTATTCCTAAATATTCAATTCTAGTAGCCATTATTGTAAATGTATTTTTTTCCTGACTTTCTCCTCAAAATTGCTCATTAGTAGTGTTTAGAAACACTAATGATTTTTTGCATATTAATGCTATATCCTGCCACTTTGCTGAACTCATTTATTAGGTCTAGTAGCTGTGTTGATGATTTTTCAGGACTTTCTAGGAATAGGATCATATAATCAGTGAATAGCAATGTTTTCCTTCTTCCTTTCCTATTTGGATGCCTTTTATTTCTTTTTCTTGCCTAACTGCTTTAGCTAGAGCTTCTAGCACAATTGGGCATCCTTGACTTGTTTCAGTTTTTCACTATTGAGTACAATGTAAGCTGTGGGTTTTTTATTTATGCCCTTTAATATGTTGAGGAAGTTTCCTTCTATTCCTATCTTTTAGAGTGTTTTTATCAAGAAAATATGCTGTATTTTGTCAAATGCCTTTTCTGCATCAATTGATATGCTCATGTAATATTTTTTCTTCAATTTGTTAATGTAGTGTATTATAGTGATTGATTTTCTTGTGTTGAGCCACCCTTACATACATATTCTTTTAATGTGCTTTTGGATTCTATTAGCAAAAATTTTGTTGAGGATTTTTGTATCTATATTCATTAGAGAAATTGGCCTGTAATTTTATTTTTTCATAGCATCTTTATCTGGCTTTGGTAATAGGGTGATGTTGGCTTCATAGAATGAATTTGTTAGCATTCTCTCTGTTCAATTTTTGGAAGAGTTTGAGCAAGATTGGTATTAAATCCTTAAATGATTGGTAGAATTCACCTATTAAGCCATCTGGTCCTGGGCTTTTCATCTTTGGGAGGTTATTGATGACTATTTCAGTCTCTTTACTTGTGAATGGTTTGTTGAGGTCTTCTGTTTCTTCTGGGTCAGTGAAGGTTGCTTGTGTGTTTCTAGGAATATGTCCATTTCTTCTACATTGTCTAGTTTCATGGTGTACAGTTGTTCATAGTATCCTCTTATAAGCTCTTTTATTTATGTGGGGTCAGTAGTAATGTCCCCCCTCTCACTTCTGACTTTATTTATTTGCATCATCTGTTTTTTTGTCAGTCTCCCTAAGAGTTTATTGGTTTTGTTGATCTTCCTGAAGGACCAACTTTTGATTTTTTTTTTCTTCTCTCTATTGTTTTTTTGTTCTCAATTTAATTTATTTCTGCTCTAAAAATAGTTATTTCTTTCCTTCTGCTTGCTTTGTGGTTAGTTCTCTGTTCTTTTTCAGGTTCCTCCATGTGTGCAGTTTGGTCATTGAATTTAGCTCTTTATACTTTTTTATTGTAAGCATTGAGGGCTATAAATTTCCTCTCATTACTCCCTTTACTGCATCCTATAAGATTTTATATATTGTGTTCTTTCATTATGATTGTCCCTTTTTCTTCTTTGATTTCAAACTCATTATCTTATTCCAACCTTGTCATTATGTTCCACAATCATGTGTATTTCTCTATTCTTTATTTATTCATCCAACAAATATTATTAAGTGTTTACTAAAATAGATGGAGTCTTGGTAATAGGGAGTTATGAGAACTAAAAAAATATTAAGATCAATATAATAGGAGAGGTAGATTATGGGCTCAAATATATTATTTTGCAAATTATAGCAAAAACAATATTTGTTTACTTTCCAGGTAAGTTGTATTATTTACACGTATTTATTTTTATTCTTTTCTTTGTGCAATACTCATTCCTCCCTTATTCATTACATCTAATTGGAAATTGAAAGGTGGAGCAAAATTGTAGAGATATGTAAAAGTTAGAATTGATACAATTTGGAGAATCACTGGATTTGGGTAAGTCTAGGCTTACAAAATAGGTGATTAATGATTCCTTTAAAAAACATGTGCAATCAGAAAGGAAGGAGTAGTTTTTAGGGAGAAGATAGGTTTATTTTGGGAGCTATTTAATTCTATTTATTTCAAATACGCTGTGGAACCCTCAAGAAAATACATGTAAGTATCTGGAGCTCTGTGGAAAGTTTTGAGCTGAATATACAACTTTGGAAGTTATCTTCATCTAAATAGTAATTGAAGTCATTGTAATCAAAAGGCTTTCTGGGATGAATATGAAGAGAAGAGGAACAAGGTATAAATTTAGAAAGAATGTTTAGAGGGTAGGCAGAGATAGAGGAGTCAGGTGATACCCCAGAGAGACCAATAAGAACTAATATGGAAAAGTTTGCATTGATTTTGGCAAGCAGAGCATGAAAATAGTAGCTTGGGGTTATAAGTAGGGAAGCAAATTAGGAGAAATTTCAGGGAAAAGAAGATAAATAAGAAATGAATGTAAGGTCTAAGAAACTACCTCCTACCACAAGATCTTGAAAATGTTTTCCTACATTTTCTTCTAGAAGTTTTATCATTCTGGCTTTTACGTTTACCTCTTTGATCCATTTTGAGAAATTTTTGTATAAGGTGTGAGATAGGGGTCCTTTTTCATTCTTTTGGATATGGATATCCACTTCTCCCAAGAACATTTGTTCAAGAGATTATTCTTTCCCAAGTGGGTGGACTCGATAGCCTTGTCAGCAGAATTTTCATGGTTAATATATTCTATTATTTAATAAATTCGATATTTTTTTAAGGTTTTATGAATTTTTTCTCAAAACATTTTTATTTTATAATTCACATTGAGAGAGCATGCTGTTAAATGCAATCTTAAATATGCTGTAGGATTGGGTGAGTTGCTATTTAGAGATCTCACATCTATCTAAGCAATTAAAATTGTGCTGCATTTTTCTATTTAATGATTTGAGATTCTGATAACAAGATTATACTAACTCCATAAAATAAATTGAAAATCTTCCCAATTTTTTCAATGATCAGTTGCCATTGTAGCACATAGAAATTATGCCTTCTTATAAATGTTGAGGAAAATAACCAGATAGAGTAAACTGAAAAACAATTTAAGTCCAGAATCAACCTTAGAAGTAATTTTTGATGTTTTCAATTTTTTCCATTTTTTTATTTTCTACATTTTTGAGATAATTTTGTTCTTTGTATGCTTTCTAGAAAAAGCACACATTTTACAGAAATGATATTTATAGTCGTAGAATTGTACTATATATTCTTATAAAGCTCCTCTTTTCATATTGTCTTTTGTCCCAGTTTATAAATCAATTTATGGACCACATGAGGAAGTTCAGGCAATTTCTTTAACATGTCATTTTTGTCTAGAGAGGTAGTGTGTTGTAATATTCTAAAGCCAGACTTCTTGGGTTTAAGTACTGATTCCATCTCTTTGGTCAAGTTCCTTAAACTCCCTCTGCCTTTGAATAATAATAGCAACTAGATCAAAGATTGTGGTGAGGATTAAATTCATTAATGCATGCATATTTCTTCAAACAATTCCTGACATGTATTAAACTTCTGATAAATATGAGTTATCATTACTATGAAAATGACATTGAACAACTGGATGATATGATTTCTTTGCCAAACATGGCCATAATATCTCACCTACTTTATACATGTGCAACCATGGATTCTCTTCCAAAGGAAGCTTTGAAGGCAATTCCAAAAAAGAAATTTGCAAAAGGTAGTTGAAAAAGAGTAACAGCAATGGAAAGCCTAAATTCTTGAAATGACTTTATTGAAAATTGAAGCGCAAACTTGAATGTATATATTGTTTCATATTTAATTATTTATCTTATTGTATAATAGGCATATCTCCCGTACTTTTACAATCCATCAAAAATCCCTGTCTGGTCATATTTAGTAATAAAGTCAAAGTCCTGTAACTCAATTATTAGGGCCAGATTCTTTCTTAAACTGTACATGCACAATGAAAACATCCCTCTTCTTTCTATTTGAAGACATTTTTTTCCATGATGACTGAAGGCAACTTTATTCTTGTCAAAGCATTTACATGTAAACAGACAACTGCCGTATACAATCAAGTACAAAGCAAAACCCTCACTTCCTGAATATGTGTTATCTTTTTGTAAACTCTGGATCCCATTGCAGATGAAAGGTTTGAGAAAAGTGAAGAAGTTAAAATATTGAATGTGACAAGATGATGGTACAGAGCTGAGTCCTGAGAAGCAGTCCTTGAGCTTACAGGGATCAAACTGGGATTCAAATACACAGGTTGCAACAAAGTGATACATACATTACATATATATATATATAGTGTAATAAAAAGAAACAAAATTAAATTAATCTGGTATCTCCTCACCCATCATACCAAAAGAGGCACTGAACAGAAGAAATTAAAAACTGAATCCTCTTTGAAGAAGTTTAAAGTGTAAATAACTATATAACTGATCTGTTGGGAGAATACAAGGACTTTAGACTTTGATATCAAACAACATTAAGGGAAATGAATGCTAGAATCTCATTAAGGTACATTAAGTATCTTTCTACAGATTTGTGCAGAAAGTAAATAAGTGATTAAAAGACACTTTCCATATCAACTGGAATGTTTGAATGCCAAACTCTCAAAGAGAACTTTAAAATTATGCCTTATCAGAGAACAGAATATATTTGCATACATTTAATTTTGATGGTGGGTCAGGGAAAAATAATTTTGCAAGTTAGCAAGCAAACAACAAACATGCAAAATCTTGTTTTGATTTTTTTTTTAGAGAAGTTGTGGGTTTACAGAACAATAATACATAAAATACAAGATTCCCATACACCATCCCACCACCTTGCATTGGTGTAGAACAATTGTTACAATTTATGATAGCACTTTTTGTAATTGTACTGATTTTTCCATAGTGGTTACCTTTGTTATAATTGATGAAAAATTATTAAAATAGTACTATTAACTATCATCCATAATTTAAATTAGGTGTATTTTTTTCCATTTACCACCCTATTATAAATACCTTGTATTAGTGTCAAACATTTGTTATAATTCATGAAAGAACATTCTTACAGTTGTGTACTCTTAACTATAGTCCATCTACAATAAGGTTCACTGGGTTACATGGTGCTAGGTTTTATCTTTTAATTTTTATTCTACTAACATATACCACCTAAAGTTTCTCCTTTTAGCCACATTCACATACATACTTTGGTGCTGTCAATTTCATGTCAATAGCATTCTGCCAAAACCACCATCCATTTCCAAACCTTTACATTCAACTTAAATAGAAATTCTGTACAAATTAAGCATCAACTCCCCTTCTCTAATGTCATTCAATCTCCTTGCAACCTGTATTCTAGATTCTAATTCGATGTGTTTGTTTATTATAATTAGTTCATATTAGAGAGATTATAAAATATTTGTCCTTTTGTATCTGGCTTATATCACTCCATAATGCCCTTGGTTTCATCCATCTTGTCACATGTATCATAACTTCATTCCTTTACACAGCTGAATAGTATTCCATTGTGTGTATAAATCACATTTTATTTATCCATTCATCAGTTGATGTACACGTGGGCTCCTTCCATCTTTTGGCATTTGTGAATAATGCTGCTATGAACATCAGTGTGTAAATATCTGTTTGAGTCCATGTTTTCAATTTTTCTGGGTGCAAACCTATTAGCAGGATTTCCAGGTCATATGGTAAATCTGTACTTAGCTCCCTGAGAAACTGCTAAACTGTCTTACACAGCAGCTGCACCATTTTAAATTGCAACCAGCAATAAATGAGTGTTCTGATTTACCCACATCCTCTCCAACACTTGTAGTTTTCTGTTTTTTTAATAGCAGCCATTCCAGTGAGTGTGAAATGATATCTCATTGTGGTTTTGATTTGCATTTCCCTACTAGCTAGTGATGTTGAGTATCTTTTCCTTAGCTTTTTAACCATTTGTATATCCTTTTTGGAGAAAAGTCTATTCAAGTATTTTGATCATTTTAATTGGTTTGTAAGTCTTTGATTATTGAGTTGTAGGATTTCTTTATATATTCTGACTATTAAACTCTTATCAGATATGTGGTTTCCAAATATTTTCTCCTAGTGAATAGGTTGTCTTTTCACTTTCATAATAAAGTCTTTTGATGAGCAAAAGTTCTTAAATTTGTGTAAGTCCCATTAATTTCTTTATTTGTTTTGTTGTTTGCACTCTGGGTGTAAAGTTCAGGAAACCATTGCCCAACAAAAGATACTCAAGATACTTCCCTACATTTTCTTCTAGGAGGTTTATAGTCCTGTCTTATATTTCAGTCTCTGCTCCATTTTGAGTTAATTTTTGTAAAAGAGATAGGGATTGTCTTTCATTCTTTGGCATGTGGATATTCAGTTTTCTCAGCACCTTTTTTTTTAAAGATTTATTTAATTTATTTATTTCTCCCCACCTCATTGTTTGTGGTCACTGTGTGCTCATCTTCCTATCCTTAGGAGGCACTGGGAGCTAAACCCAGGATCTCCCATGTGGGAGGGAGCCACCTCCATTCCCTGCTTTGTTGTCCCTCTCATTTTTTCTTCCTTGTGTCTCTTGTTGTGTCATCTTGTTGCATCAGCTCGCCACACCAGCCTGTTGTGTCAGCTCACTGTCTTGCTTGTTTTCTTTAGGAGGCAACGGGAACTGAACCCAGGACCTCCCATGTGGTAGGCGGGAGCTCAATCACTTGAGCCACATTTGCTTCTCTCTCAACACCAATTTTGAAGAGACTATTCTTTCCCTATTGCATGGACTTGGCAGCCTTGTCAAAAATCAATTGGCCAAAGATGTAAGGGTCTATTTCTGAACTCTCAATTTAGTGGTATTGGTCAATATGCCTATGTTGTGCCAATACAATATTGTTTTGATCACTGAAGCTTTGTAATATGCTTTAAAGTCAGGAAGTGTGAGTCCTGCAACTTTGTTCTGCTTTTTCAAGATGTTTTTGGCTATTCAGGGCCCCTTTCCCTTCCAAATAAATGTGATAATTGGCTTTTCTATTTCTGAGAAGAAGGCTGCTGGAATTTTTATTGGAATTGTATTTAATCTGTAAATCAGTTTGAGTAGAATTCACATCTTAACAATATTTAGTCTTCCAATCCATGAGCATGGAATGGCCTTCCATTTATTTAGGTCTTCTTTGAATTCTTTAGCAATGTTTTGTAGTTTTCTGTATATCAATTTTAATCTAGATATTTGATTCTTTTGGTCGTTATGGTGAATGAAATTTTTTTCTTGGTTTCCTCTTCAGATTGCTCATTACCAGTGTATAGAAACACTATTGTTTTTTTGTGGTGATCTTGTATCCTGCCACTTTGGTGGACTTGTTTATTAGCTCTAGTAGCTTTGTTATGGATTTTCTGGATTTTCTACATGTAGGATCATATCATCAGTGCATAGCAAAAGTTTTACTTTTTCCTTTCCTAATTGGATGCCTTTTATTTATTTTTCTTGCCTAACTACTATGACTAAAACTTCCAGTCAATGTTGAATAACAGTGGTGACCAGTGGACATCCTTGGCTTGTTCCTGTTCTCAGCAGGAAAGCTTTCAGTTTTTCAACATTTAGTATGGTAGCTGTGTGTTTTTTATATATGTCCTTTATCATATTGAGGAAGTTTCCTTCTATTCCTGTCTTTCAAAGTGTTTTTATCAAGAAAGGATGCTGTATTTTATCAAATGCCTTTTCTGCATCAATTGAAATGATCATATGATTTTTCTTCTTCAGTTTGTTAATGTGGTGTATTACACTGATTGATTTTCTTGTGTTGAACCACTCTTGCATACCTGTGAAAAACTGACTTGACCATGGTTTATGAATCTTTTAATGTGCTGTTGGATTTCATTTGCAAGCATTTTGTTGAGGATTTGTTCATTTATATTCACAAGAAAAATTGTTCTGTAATTTTGTTTTCTTGAGTATCTTTATCTGGCTTTGGTTTTAGGGTGATGTTAACTTCATAGAATGAATTAGTTAGTGTTCCCTCCTCCTCAGTTTCTTGGAAGAGTTTAAGCAGGATTTGTTTTAATTCTTCTTGGAATGATTACTAGAATTCATCTGTGAAGCCATCTGGTCCTGGGCTTTTCTTGTTGGAAGCTTTTTGATGACGGATTCAATATCTTTATTTGTAATGGTCTGTTGAGGTCTTCTATTTCTTCTAGAGTCAGTGTAGATTGTGTGTTTCTAGGAATTTGTATATTTCATCTAGTTTTGTTAATTTCTTGGTATTCAGTTGTCATGGAATAAGGAGTTCAGTTTACACCCTCCCCCCCCTTTTTTTTGTTCCTTCCCTATTAGAGTATCCTGCCCTGGGGCACCAGATGAGGTCAATCCAGAAAGGTGGGTCACTCCGGAAAAATCTTTTGCGTTTAGGTGGCCAGTCAACAGCAACTGGATTGAGTGAGCACAGCACTTTCCAGCTGCAGTTTTAACATGGTCAATCCCTCTCTCTCTCTCTCTCTCCCTCTCTCTTCCTCCTGATGGCCCCTTTGTATGCAGCCAGCAGGATGACAACATGACCTAGAAGCTTGTGTTCCACCCTGAGTCTCAGTGGTCTCGGGTCCATGTGCCTGAATATGTATGTAATTCTCACTCACTGCTGTGGGATATAGTCTATGTCTCTGGTGGGAAGTGGGAGAGATCTGGGGCACTGTCTCTGAGCAACTCTCAAGCTGTGCGGGACCAACTGAGGGAGAGGAGGTGGACTAATGGGTCCAGGGTGGAAGTTTCCCACCTCTCTTTAATTCAGCATTTGTGGAATCCTTCTCCAGTCTCTACCCTCCTCCTAAGTTCTAAGCTAGTAGGGTTTGTCATTTTATTCACTGACTCTCTGGGCACATTTTCTCAGGAGAAGTCTTAATGCTGCCTAGAAATTATTGCTTTTTGTGAGCTATTGTATAACCAATGGAGTTTAAACTTGGCTTATCTCCAATGACTCCCATAACGAGTCATCGGATATATGGTAAATCCTTTTAATTGATTCACCTCAGAATACTGTCCCTTGCTGCTTCTGCTGTGGTGCAGTACAATAGAGGCCTTTGGTGAAGTCAGATCGCTCGAATTCAAATACTTTCTCTGCCACATTTTAGCGATATAACCATGAGCAAATCATTAACCTTTCTGTACATCCGTTTCCTTACAGCCTTCCTACTGTGTGTGTGCTACATTGGGGTGATGTCCCAAAATCTGGCTTTTGATCTCATACATTCTGCCTAATTCCTGTCATTAAAGGAGTAAATCATGGATGATTCTGCCAGTTAAGCCCAATTTAGTGGTTTGGAATAAGTAATGTACCCCCTCTCCCTTAGAAAAGGATTGCCATTCTTTTGAAATCTGACCAAGGTATTGCTGGTCATGTCTACTCCTGTAACCAGTCACATTTACTGCTGGAGAGTATGACCTTGGCCACAGAGGTAAATGAATACTGAGCCTATTATTATGGATGAGTTCAGAGTCAATTAAATTATTTTTCTGAAGTGGCCGACAAAGTCCCATAAATGCTTTCATAGTGAAAATTTGGAAAATTATATATTTTTTTTATTAAGCCTCACCAAAACAACATCTTCCAGGATATGTCCATCATTAGAACCCATTAGAGAAGAAGAGAGGCTTCTAATCTAATTTTCTGTGCAACTTGGTTTATCAGTATAAAATGCTTAATATAAGTTCCATAAGCTTGAATAATGAAAACTTCAGGAGTTAATTTTTCATTCATTAGACACATGCACCAACATAGACCCTCCCCTTTGTTGCCAGTCACAAGTCAGAGATTCAGTTAGAATCTCTCAACCTTCTAACTTACTTCTACCCAAGTAGATTTGAGGAGGAAGAAGTAGACTTGCACAGCCCCACTCTTTCTTCAACACTTTCTCTTCAGAAACAGCTATCTTATAGGAAGTGTATGTTCTGCTTCATTTTTATTAAACTTTAAAGGAACAGCCCTCACTAGGGGAGACCTGTAGAATTCCAGGTGCCCGGAATAAGTCTGCCTGATTCCAAGAGCAGCATGAGTAAACCCACAGAGCTGACATTCCTACAGTCATATTCTCTATACCTGCGTTCACCTGTAACATGAGTGATATTTTTATCTTCCTTAGTCTCTTTCAGTTGATTCTAAATTAAGACAAAGAAGGGGGAAGCTATTTGTTGGAGCTTCTCAGGCTTCAACATAGATGCATTACGGATGTGCATTCAACCTATTTTTTTTTAATTAATTTCAGTAGTAGAGAATTTTTTTTTGTAGAGGAACTGCCTTCCTTGTTAAAGCCACCATTTCACATGAGAATAAGTAAATGAGCAAAGTGTTTCAAATATTTCTGGTAATTTTCCTTTTCCTTTTCAAGTATTTGGATTTTGATTCCCTCTTCACTAAGTATAGACAAAACTCCCTTTATTGTACATGAAACTAGGTCTCTAATCAGCAAAAAATTACCAAATGGAAAGTCACATAAAGCAAGTAAATATAATAAAACTGCTATGTGCAAATGTTTGGTCCTCCAAAAATTGTGGTTTAGTCCCAATGAGTGATATAAATTTCTGAGCACATTTCTTTGTTTCTCTTCCTTTCATACCACCTATACATATATAGTGGAGCCATCTTATTCTCTCATAAGTAGTTTCCTGGTTATTTCAGACCCTTCTCATTGTGGAAAAACATGTTCAGATGCACTTTGACTTCTTTTAATAGTAGCCACAACCTAGAAACAATAATGAAGACTACACATTCACCGTTTCAATATACATATGGAGACAGGAGCTGAACAATATGAAAATTCACTTCTTTTGCACAAAAGAGCAAATTTTGAAATCTGGGATTCAAGAATGAATCCATAATCACCACCATCCTGATAGATGCACAAATAATAACTCTTCTGTCTTGGACCACGTGGATATCTGGGCCTACTTCAGGTGGTTGTTAGGAATTCTCTTTAGACGTGACTTTATTGATAGACATTTACTAGCACTCACAATTCCCTTTCTGGTCATTAATCTTCAGTGACTTTTACTGAAGGGAAACCCCAAAAATCCCCCTTCTTAAAGGTCCTGAAGACTAAAGATTAACAAATTGGACATACTTTTTTAAACTAAAATTCCTTAAAATTTTGAAAACAACCTTCAAGACTATTTTATCAAATAAATTATTCTTTGGATGATGACAAGAAATCTTAAATAAAGGAAAGGAATGTGGGGAAAGTGATGATAATGAACTCACTTATGCATCAATCTAACTCTGTATGGTTAACTTTTTTCTAACCTCAACTCATTGGCTCTCAGCCACTTGGGACATAGGTACATTGTCCTGCTGTCAGGGGCAGGTTGCTACAGCCACTTCTACAGCTCATATAATGCTGACTACCACGTAGAACTCTCCTCTGCACCTGTGAACTGGGAAGTCTGGGCTTAGTGTGCTTCAGACTTCCCCAGAGGTTGCCTGGAAGCCTGCATAACATATCTTGAAAATGCAAGGAAATTAACCCTCTGAGGAGAGGACTTTAACCTTTGAGAGATGAGGGAGAGAAGAGAGCTTAAGGATGAGCCCTTGTTACAAAGTGGCAGCCAGCTTGTTAATGCACCCCTTGATATTCGCTTGTCCTGCTCTCTCGCCTCAGTTTCTTTATTCACTCCCTCTTGCTCCCTTGACTTTGCAACTCAGTCACTTGGGTTTCCAATAAAATGTTAGCACATAAGTTTATTGCCTCAGGATCTCGTTTCTAGGGAACGCAGTATTAGGAAGTAATATTTTGAAGTTTTAGTCTTCAAAGGAATGCTGGTCTTTTTAAAAATTATATTAAATTACCCTAATTCAGTCAGTTGTTAAATGGCATATTGAAGAATGGACTTCAGAATTTCTGAAGTATTCCCATAATATGTGCACTTCGAAAAGACAAATGAATCATTGATGCACTTTATTAGTCTATTGTTATCCATGATGAGCCAATATTTACCATATAATTATTTACACCTTTGCTAATAATATGGGAACTAATAAAAATCTTTGTGTAGGCAGCAATTGCATTGGGTCACCTTGAAGATTATATTATTAGGTGGCCTTGAGCAGGTGTTCATTTCATCTGGTTTTATATAATTTTTACTTACGTCTATTACATTTCATCAAAGCATACTAATTATGTAACATAGCAAAGTAAAATCCACAGAATATCATAAAATTATAATCATAGGCTTGGTGAACATATGAATATGGTACTATCCTCTACTTTCATGGTGCAATAAATAAATAAATAGGGAGCTAGTCTCTATAAATCACAGAAAAAAGATATTGGGAAATGCTAAATACATATACATAAAATGAAAATAGATTTTATTATATTGCTAACTTGAAACTTAAAGTCCTCTATTTATCAGTAAAAAATCATTAGGTTTAACCATTTTAAGTAAGTGAAACAAACATTTATCTTAGGCTTGATTTAAAATTATCCACAATGGCTTTGCATGCTTTCTTCATTCTCATTCTTCCTATGCTAATAATGTATTTCTGGAGCCAATAATTGGGCTATCATCTCACAAAAATAAAATCTGCTCATAAATACTGTGAAAGAGGTGTTATATTGCATTATATTGCAGATTTAATTTTTGTCACTATATTGTCAGCAATAAATCGATCATAATGCAGAGGATTTTCCTTTCATGTATATAAAATTATTTTAATTGGATTTTGTTTTGTGCTATATTTTGAAAGTATTGTTTTTGAATGTACCATGTTTGGTGATATAGTCAAATAGGAAAACAAGAGGCTCACACAGAACATCATCCAAATATTTTTAATATGATTTTCATTCAGAAAATTGACAATACTATGATTAACAGGACAAGATTACAGTGCCCAACAGAAAGTAGACTAAAAAGCATTGATTTTAAATTAGTTCACATGTAGATTTGTTTCTCTTTATCAACAATTCACTCATAAGACATGAAAAGATGAAATATCTCATCTTTCTCATTTTTCTATTTCTATTACTCTTTCATCTCATCTGTCTGAGACATTGACTACGTCTTAAAACAAAAAAGTCATGTAATAAATATTTCATGTTCATGTTGATATTTTTTAAATCAGTTTATTCATTTAACTCAAATGGGACATTAGACTAAAGGGACTGTATCAACTTTGCTAATCTTTAGATATATTAAATACTAAGTATAAACGTTCCTATCAAAATCTATGTGGCAGTTTGAGTTTATTTATGAATTCCAAAAACAGAAAGGTTATGTTTGTAAACCAATCTATTCCTCTGGGTGTGATACCCTTTGTATTAAATTCAGTTGATAAAATCAATTTAGGGTTTTTGATTCTACCACTTCAGTAGGGCCTAACTCAGGGTTGAATCCCCACCCCCTTGCTGGGCTGATATAAACTGACACTCACTCAAGAAGACACAGGCGAAGAGAGAGAGAGAGCTCCAAACACGGAAGAGGAGCGAACTTTGTCACTTTTGATCCTGCATCCCAGGAAAGAGATGAGCCATTTGCCTGATAGCTTACAGAGACTGTTGGGAGGGGAGCCGAGACTGACACAGTAAGCTCGGAAAGAAACAAGCCATATGTCAGGAAAGAGGAAGCCTTGAGAGACAAGCCTTATGCCAACCTTCATGTGAGATGTAGGAAGCCCTGAGAGACAAGCCCTATCCAGGAGAGTGAGAACTGGAAGACCGGTGGGGAAGGAGAGGCCAGGCAGAGATCAGCGGCCATCTTGCTTCAACACACAGCAACTGACTTTGGTGAGAAAGTAACCTTGAGTTGGACTCTTTAGGGCCTTGTAACTGTAAGCTTTTACCCCAATAAATATCCTTTATAAAAGCCAACAGATTTTTTGTACTTTACATAAGCACCCCTTTGGCAGACTAATACAATCTATCTGCCTTACACTTGGTAGAAATGATGGACAGATTTGAATGAAAAACAAAACAAAACAAAAAAACAAAAATATGTTGCCTTAGTTTCCAGAGCTGTTATCACAAATATCACTAACTGATTGGCTTAAACAAAGGGAAATAATGGTCTCAATTTCAGAGGCTAAAACTCTTGCTTCCTCTCAGGTCCTGGTTGTCAGCAGTCCTCAAGGTTCCTTGGCTTCCATGCTCATGGCGATGGCTCCTTTCTCTTCTGACTTCCACTGACTTCCGGCTTCTGACTCATCCCCCTAGCTCTCTCTATGTCTGAGTTTCATTGGTTTATAAAAACTCCAGTAATCTGGGTGAAGGCCCACCCTCACTCACTTGGGTCACATCTTAACAAAAAATAACATCTTTAGGAGATGCTATTTACAATGGTTTCACACCCACAGGGTATTATTTTCTAGAATTTATTTATTTATTTATTTATTTATTTATTTATTT
>JAQZBX010050239.1:0-19678 GCA_029593785.1 Cabassous unicinctus | reverse complement strand
TTCCTCAAAGATCTTACTATAGAAGTGCCATAAGATGCAGCAATCCTGCTACTAAGTATAAACCCAGAAGTATGGAAAGCGGAGTCTGCAACAGATATTTGCACACCAATCTTCATAGCAGTATCATTCACAATTGCCAAAAGATGGAAGCAACCAAAATGTCCATCAACAGATGAATAGATAAAATGTGGTAAACACATAAAATAGAATATTTTTTATTATAAAGAAGTACTGATGCATCTGACAATATGGATGAACCCTGAGTACATTTTGTTGAGTGAAATAAGTCAGTCACAAAAGGACAAATATTTCACCATCTTTCTGACAGGAGCTAATTATAAAAAGCAACCAAATAAGCAAAATTTATGTAATATAAGTTACCAGGTGCTATATTGGGGTTAGAGAATGAGGAGGAGTTGGTGCTTAATTAGTACAGGATTTGTACATAGGTTGATTGTAAAGGTTTGGAAATGGATGATGATGATGGTAGCATGTTATTGTGAGTGTAATTAAGAACACTGAATTACACTGGTGAATGTGGTTAAAAGGGGAAATATTAGGTCATATATGTTACTAGAATAAAATTTAAAGGTAAAATGTAAGACTGAGAAACACAGTGAACCTTATTGTAGATGATGGACTGCAGTTCATAGTATAAGTATAAGAATATTCTCTCATGTATATAACAAATGTACAGCGCTGATACAAGGTGTTAATAATAGGGTTGTATATGGGGAAAGTACAACTAATGTAAACTATAGACTATAGTCAATAGTACTATTTTAATAATCTTTCATCAATTGTAACAAATAACTCTTTTTTAGTTTTTTTTTAATTTTTAAAGAAGCTTTAGATTACATGAATGTTATATAAAAAACATAGGGGAGCCTCATATCTCCATTTTCTCCACTCCCACACTTTCCCACATTAACAACATCTTTCATTAGTGTGGTACATTTGTTACAATTGATGAACACATACTGAAGCATTGCTACTAACCATGGACTATACTTTACATTATAGTTTACACTCTGCCCCTTACTATTTTATAGGTTATGACAAAATGCATAATGACCTTATCCATCATTGCAATGTCATGCAGGACAATTATAATGTCCGACAAATGCCCCCATGTTACACCTCATTTCTCTCCCCTTCAGAACCTCTGTGGCTACTGCCTTTATATCAATGATAAAAGTTCTTCCATTCTTAGAATAGTAATAAGTTAATAATAGAATAAAAATAAGTCTACTTTTGTCGATTGTTCATTCCCCAATCTTGAGGATTTGGGGATGGTGATGTCCACTCTGTTTCTAATTGAGAGAGGGCTTAGATCCCATGGGGCAGATGGATGGAACTACCTTGCTTAGAGTTCAGACACTGTCTGTTCCTTTTGATGAGCATTGTCCATCATCATCTCATTGTTAATTGTCCTAGGTGACTCCAATGAACTGCAGAGTACGTGTTGCAGCTCTGCAGAAATTCAACACAACTGGCACATGAACAGACCAAAGATTTAAGTCTCTGGGACATAAAATTAACAAGTATAATGCTAATTATAGGTTCAAATAAAAGGGACAGAAGAGTCATGTGTAGGGAAACTATAAATGAGTCTAACTCTGTTAACTGGGGAGCATAAATTCCAAAGTAAGGCCCAGAGACAGAGTGCCAAAATCCTGAGCTTGTCTGCCCTTTAAAGAGCAGGCAATTATAAAAAAGGCTGTGGTAGTTTCAGTATTTTGTGAATGGCAGAAAGTTATGTTCTTAAATTGGTCCATTCCTGTGTAGTAAGAATCCTTTAATTGGATTGGATTCACTTGAGAGACATTTGTATAGATTGCTTCAGTGAGGTATAGCACAGGGTGGGTCTTAGTACTTCTTCTGGAGTCCTTTATAAATGGTAAATAAGAGACTACAGAGACTGAGAAAAAAGCTGCAGAAATAGAGAGAAGTACCCAGGATCTGAGAGAGAAGTCCCTGGGAGCCAGAAGATGAAATCAATGGAGCATCGATACTGAGAGGAGCCGCTGAAGCCAGAAAATGAAAGCAATGAGGCCTGGAGGAGAGCTGAGAACTGAGCAGAAACCACCATGTGCCTGATCACCAAAGCTGCAGCTTGGGGAGAAAGCATCTCCTGATGATGCCTTGATTTGGACACTTTCACATCCTTGGAACTATAAGCATATAAGTTAATAAATCCCCATTGTAAAAACCAATGATTTTGTGGTATATTGCCTTGGCAGCCTTTGGAAAACTAAAACAAGTGCTATCATCAATTGTAGAAATGTTCCACAGCAATTCAAGTTATTGGTGGATGGGTGATGTATGGGATTCCTGTATTTTATGCATGATTGTTCTGTATATCCACAAGTTCTCTAATAAAACAGCTACAAAAAAAAAACTTAAGGATTTTAAGTTGAATTTCTGGTTGTGGACAAACATAGTCAAGACAGTATTAATCCATTTTAAGGACTATATAAAATTTGTATTATTTTTTTAGGTAATTAATTTTTAGCCTCATTAAATCTCTTTGATATAATAGAAGATAACTAACATCTTATTGAAATCAGTACTATATGAGTTTAATTATTTAAAAAATTATGTTTCATGCAGTGTTGCTAAACGTGCTTTATATAGGAATTTCCTACATGTAACATCAGGCCTGTGATTTCATCAAGATTCAACCACAAGGTCAGCTGTAGACTATGAGGCTCTCTAGGCTTTGCCTCTCTCCACAATGCCAGCTGTGAACTCTCAGGCAAATGGCTTCTCTCTATCCCGGGGCCTTCTCTCCTTCCTCACCAGAACTCCCACATCAAAACTGCTCCAACTCTGTCCTTTGCCATGCCTTTTATATTTGATTACTCACCTACCAAGGGGTGGGGCTCAACACCCTACTGATGTGGCCCAGTCAATGCCCTAATCATAACAATCATGCCCAGGTTAACAGACCAGTTTACAAGCATAATCCAATATCTATTTTTGGAATTCATAACTACATCAAACTGCCAAACTGCTATAGCATACTTGGATCTGATTGTTATTTTCAACATTAATATAATGAGGTAGTCCTGGTAAGGCATAATAGTTGGGTTTCCTTTGTAAGATTACTTCTTCAGGGATTTCCAGGAAGGAGAGAAGAGCCTTATCATTCAGGCCCAGAGGGAGTGCCTCATCTGACAAGAAGGATTTGCAGGAGGCTGGGATTTAGTGTAATTACAGTCCTCAGGTATTCTCTCAGATATCTCCTTTCTGACAAATGCTCCAGCTCTTTCCCAGCCCATGCCCTAACTTTCATTAAAAGACTTGCTTAGGAAGTTAATTCAACTGGTAATTAGCATAGTTATGGCAGGTTCCACATTTTTAATATGAGGCTTAATCTGATTGTTCCTAAATATTTTAACATCTTCAACACTATTAGGTGCAATCACTTCACTTAATAATCCCTGATTTCCTCATGTCCTCTATACTGACACTTAGCTCTCCAAAGCATTTTCTCCAATCCTATGCTATAAATGTATTCAGACAACAGAACTGATATAAAAATATAAATGTTTTAATGTTCAATTAAATCATTAAATATGACTCTATTTATAAATATATAGGACTATATCAAAATATGTAGCATCCCATACTGGAAATAAGTTCATTGAATGTGTCTTTTATTTGTGAATTTATTAGAAATTCCTAATTTTGTTTTTAAAAGTTGTTTAGTATATTAAGAACTTGATAAGAATCACCATCAAGTTTGTTAAGTTGTAGATTTCAGAATCAGTCAATTTTCTTCTTATGAATAGGGATATTTGCCATAATTAATATTCTGTGAAGAACTCTCTAATTCTGACTTTTTTATTTTGCATGTATCTTTTGTAAGTTGACAAATTTTACTATACACTTATTGTTCATGTATGTTCATATGTGAATGATATACTTCAATAAAGTTAAAAAAATGTTTTACAAAGCAACAACTAATCAAAACAAGATGGCATTGGTCTAAGGACAGACATTGAATATAGAACAATGGATTAGAATTGAGAGTTCAGAACTAAACCCATACATGTATGTTCATTTCATTTTGACACAAGGAAAAGTCCATTCAATGGGAAAATAATAATCTCTTCAATAAGTGGTGCTTGTACAAATGAATATTCTCAGAAAAAATAATATAATTGGACCCCTACATTATACTATATAGAAAACTTAATTATTCAAAGTGGATTAAAAACTTCAATGTAGTAGCTAAAACTCTAAAACTCTTAGAAAAAACATAGGGGTTAAACTTATTTTTAGCAATTTTTTCTTTATTTTCAAGGGGCAAATTACATAAATGTTACATCAAAAATATAGGGGATACTCATATCCCACCCTTTCCCCTTCCCACACTTATACCCATTAACATCTTTCATTAGCGTGGTACATTTGTTACATTTGATGAGCATATATTGAAGCATTTCTACTAACCATGGTCCATACTTTACATTATGGTTTACACTTTGCAATGCACAATTTTATACATTTTGACAAAATATATAATGACTTGTATCTGTCATTGAAATACCGTTCAGAACAATTTCAATGCCCCCAAAATGCCCCACGTTACATTTATTCTTCACTCTCCCTTCCTCTCAGAACCTATAGTGACCACTATCTTTATATCAATGTTACAAGTTCTTCCACTACTATAATAAAAATAAGCCTAGTTTAGTCCATAGTAGCATTCCCAAGTTATGTTTGTTTATTCCTCAATCTTGAGGATTTTAAGATGGTGATGCCCACTCTGTTTCCAAATGAGAAGGGGCTTAGATCCTATCAGGCAGATGGATGGAACTGTCTAGCTTGAAGTTGTAGATACCTGATTTTTTGGGATGAGCATTGTCCATCATCATCCTTTTGTTAGTTATCTTGGGTGAGTCTGATGAAATGGAGAGTAGGTGTTCGCTGCAACTCTGGTGAGATTCAGAACTCAACTAGCATATGAACAACCAGAAGATTTAAGCCTCTGAAACATATATTTAATTATAGCCCTAAGTATAGGTTTAAATAAATGGGGCAGAAAAGCCATGTGTAGGAAATTTATAAATGAGTCTCATAGCTGTTCATTATTAAATCTTTACTACTCTGAATTTGGAAATGAATTCTTAGATATTACACAAACCCAAAAATAAAATTTTAAAAATGAAATAAACTAGACTTCATAAAAAATTAAATGTTATTTCTTCAAAGGACACAGTCAAGAAAGTATACAGACAATATACAAGAATGGGAGAGAATATTATCAAATCATATATCTGTTAAGGGTCTAGTACTGAGAATGCATAAAGAACATATTCATCCCAAGAAAAAAAAAATACACATCCCATTAAAAAATGGTCAAAAGCCCAGAATAAACATTACTCCAAAAAAGATATAAAATGACTGACAAGTACATGTGAAGATGCTCAACTTCATTAGTCTTTAAAGAAATAAATATCATGAGATATTTTTCCTAAAAAAATAAAAAAAACATAAGCATAGAACTGTACATCATAAGGAATGAACCTTAGTGTAATCTATGGACTATACTTAATAGTGTAATTATAATAATATTTTCAGTAGTTATAACAAAGTTACCACACTAATACACAATTTTAATAATAGGGAAGACTGTGTGTGGGAGGAGTATATGGTAACTCTGTACTAGTTCTGCATGATTTTTCTATAGGCCTAAAAATTCTCTAATTAAAAATGAGAAAAGAATTAGCAATTTAAAAAACCTATCAAAAATGGTTAATACGCACATGTAAATTGCTTTAGTCTTCATGGGTTTAATGGACTTGGGTCTATATTTTTGTATTAATTAAAAATAATCAGTAACTCATTTTTTCTGTACCTATTATGATGACTGTACACCTTGAAAAGCTAAATGTTTTCTCTGTGATACTTTTAGAGCAAATATCTCTTAAATTTCCAGCTATCACTACTCTCCTTTTACACTTGTCAGACTTTATTGTCAACACCATGTTTGTTGATAAAATTGTATTACCCAGTTCTAAAATCTACTTTATTTCCAGACTTCATATGGGCTCATTTACACAGTGGAAGTAGTGTCCATGTTGCCTAGAACACATGTTCTTCCTTGCTCTTGTGGTCAGCTTTGAGCACCTCCGTTATAACATGGACATGTCAGGGAGGAAGATGTTCAGGGACTCCTTGCAGTTTCATCTCTACATTCTGTTCTTTTTACTTTTTCCTCCCAAACTGTGATGGCCCAAAGCCTTAGGTTGCTTTCTTTTTTAATCCCCCATCTTCCAGGTCAAGACGTTTCATCCACTGCTTCTCAGGTAATGTTAAAATTTAATTACATTTTTTCTTATGAATGTTAAAAGAAAGATGACTTTCTCTGGTTAGCTATAAGTCATTCTTTACTTGCAGTTCCTGAATGGATAGAAATCTTTCACATTTAAAATAATTTACATGGCAATTTTTATACAGTAATGAAAGGAAATCCCAACTTAAAAAGTGCCTTATCTGAATCAGATGTCTACCAGGTTCTCATTCTCATGGTCTCAGTTCTGCTGAAGTCTCTTATTTCACTTTTCTAAATTATAGCAAAAACAATTGAAAGAAAATAAATGTACAATCAGAATCCCATCACCATTAAAACATCAATTCTTTTTAGCACTTCACATTCCTTTCCAATTTTTGTGTGTAGGAATTAACCTTTATATTTAGGAACATAGAGGAAATCAATAACATGAAAAATGTATTTCTATTAGTTAATGTGTACAATCTTAATGCTTTAATTTTTATTTCTTTGCCTATGGATTTGAAAATGTGTTTAAACTCTAAGTTTTTTTAGTCATATATTACCTTGTGAAAATTTATTTTTATATAACTTGACTAATTACTTAGGGCTTGATGGTCGCATATATTGCTGATCAATATGTTAGACCTAAAGTGTATAACTTATGGCAGCATGTGTAGCTAGTGGTTGAACCTGCTTCCCATGTATGAGGTCCAGGTTGGATCTCCATTCCTTCATATATATATATGGAGAGAGACAGAGAGAGAGAGAGAGACAGACAGAGAGAGAGAGAGAGAGAGAGAGAGAGAGAGAGAGTGACAGAGAATGCTTTCTTTTCTCCAGATATATAATAGTGCCTTTCTTCTTTTATTTTTGGGGAGTCCTAAAAGTAGAACATATAGTAGCATGAAGCATAGAACACAGTGCTAAAATGAAGTCTCTAGGTCAGCAGGACCTGGAGGAAGAGCTTTTTTTTTTTTTTTGAGGTATAAAAAACAATATTCTTTGGGCCAAAGACACAGATGGATGTAAGGGCAGGGCACTTTAGTTCTGGATCTTTGATCTTTGATTTCTTTTCTCCTTCTGCTTGCCAGGAAAAGAAGGATGGCAATGGTTATGAAGAAGTGTGCTACACAGTCATTCATCACAGTCATTTTCAGAAATCCTCTCTGGTGTCCAGTGATGGTGGCTATGAAATATCGGCTCTACCACAAAGAGAGTGAAGCAACTTAGGGATGGGTCAGAAATGGAATATGCCCTTCTCAGGATCATGTGTGTTCCAAGGCCTTCTTCCAGCACCCATGAGCATGATTAGGAGCTTGTGTTTCCCTCCTAGAAACCCTCATGTGGCCTCATCATGTGCCATGTAACAAACATGATCCAGAATGAGGGATGCTGGGGGAGTACAATAAGCAGCCACAGATATATGTTCTAGAATTTCTATTTAGCCATGCTAGCCCATTAGAGCATACCAATATTTCCACTCCTATTTATTTCATTTTTAAGGTGTAATCCACTCAATGAACTTCTATTTTTTTTAGAAGATCAGAGAAATTTATTTTTTACAATGGTAAAGCTATTTTAGTAATAGTTTAAAATGGCCCTTAAACCTAAGTTATGATTTTGAATGCCTCACAGTTCAAACATATAGAACTAACATTAAGCTATTTTTTATTTTAAAAAGCAACACAAGGCAATAGAAATTATAGTTCTTTGTCCTGATTTTCAAGGAAGTTAAGCACAACAGATAGTGTTACAAATTTTCTTTCTAGAATAAGGCAAACTGTACTGTCAAGCTGTATGTTTAAAAACAAATCCACTAATTGATATTTTTGAGGGGGCGTGGGGCTGAAAGACTGAAAATGAAACAATTGAGATCGTCTTTCTAATATGATAGGAAATTAAATCCTACTCATGTATTAATTCCTACTTTTCTGAACCTTAAAATAAAATTTTTATAGCAGAAGTTCTATGGTAGAGTTGCCATAAATTTTGAAATTTAATTTTAATAGTAGTTAGCTTTGGAAGAAAGATCAGTCTTTTTGAGGAAAATAATTAAATTTAGAGTATGATTAACCTGTCACAATTAACAAAAATTTTCTCTATTTTTTCTACTGCAAAGCTTTTTCTACATATTAAATTATAGATACCCTAATAAAGTAATATAAAAACTGCAGTTAGAAATAGGATGTAGATGACTCTGTAAACTGAAAGATCAGGAAAAGGTCCTTAAAAGTGGCAGTGTTGATGGGTGAAACTAGGTGAAAGGGTTTTAGGTGTTCACTCTATTCATTCATTTTTCCTGCACATTTCAAATGTTTCAAAACAGAAACATAGAGGGAAAAAAGAGCTTTAGCCATCATTAGAAGACATGGGAGCAGAACATAGGAAGGATCAACTTAAATTTTTCAACAGAGTCCATCCTGAAACCTTATTGCTCATGGTTGACAACCACTAGTTATGTTCATCTTCTTCAGATAACTCAGTGGTCACATAAAATTTCTCACCATGACATCTAAGAGAGCTACTGTTCAGAGTAACCACAACATATCGAGATTTAAAAAGTAAAAAGTAGGGTAAGCACCAATGCTACCAAAGTGTGATTACTCAGTTCCACTAGTAATCATGTTTAAATGCTTAAGATAATCAACTCCATTTTACATGAGTTAGGAACCTGCATTTAAATTCTATAAGAAGTATCTATTAAGATGAAACACTTTTAGCCCTTATGAAGACGTCTTTTGATCCAGATGGGGAAGAAACAATCTCACGGACTATATACAGATCCTCAAATCATACACATCATGTTGAACCACACCAGCTCCCACAGCATCAGGGGAAAGTTTCCAAACACTGCATGGTGCAGGTTTCCTTTATCGCAAGCCATCCTCCTGCTCATGGGAGTGCTCCAAATGCATTTATGTCTTGTGCAGCTTCCACATGTCCTGGGGCAGGGTCTCCAGGAGCTGGGCTCTGTCCTCCCTCTCCTTGGCCAGCGCTGGCGAGCTAGTGGAGGCTCTGGGATTAAGACGCCTGCTGTCCCCCCCCGCGGGCCACCGTAGCCCCGTCAATGAACTCCTTAAAAATATAAAACTGGTGGGTGGTCAGGCCTTTAGCTAACCTGATATTTACTTCAATTTTGCTTTTTCCACCTGCTGGAGACTCTTGATTGTAAACGTGTACAATATACTCTTTTGGTATTGGTCTAAGAGAAGTATGTCAGGTCAAATAACAATATGAAACAAATCAGGAGCAATTGCCCATCTTTGCCTTTCTCAAGCAGTATTTGCAACAAATTGGATGATTCTGTTAAAAGGTCAGTGTCAAAAGTGAAAAATAAGTGTACATGAACAGCTTTGTTTACAGCATACTAGATGTTTTTAAACCTGAAACTAATTACTACTACTACTAAAAAGACGAAGAATATTACCTAGACTTAAAATTTGACCAAGCTGGTGAATAAACCATCTTTTTGCATTTTTATTCCCAAGGCATTTTTAAATAATATGCCAACTTCCCAGGCAAGATGTAAAGGTCTTAACTGGCACGCTATTCGTGATATGTTTTTTTCTATACTTAAAATCTGCTGATATTTTGGTCATTGGCAATTATAAATCAGAAGATCATCTTCATCTAAATTATTTGTTACACAAGTCTTGATTTTCTACTCTTGAGTAATGTTAGTAATCCTTTTGTGGTGATTTCAATGTGCAGAAGAATAATTTAATAGAAATCTTGTGATTATAGAAATATGCCAGTCTTGAAGAAATCAGCCAATTTTAGGAAATGACAAAATTATTTACTCTACATATTCTTTTATAGTTATTTCAGTATATAATACATATCATATTTAAAATAAGATGAGTAATTTTACTTTGCTTAGCCACCTGGAATTATAGAAGAATGGACAATGGACTAATGAATACTATTGTCTAATAGAAAGAACATTGAAATTATTAACTATTTATTAACTTAGGCCATGGGCAGGTCACTTAATCTTTCTGAGATTCAGTTTCTCAACTAAGAAGAATCAAAAATATAAATATCTTATGTGGTTGTGAAGAGCAATAAAAATCACTATTTTAATAATGCTTTTTAACCCGCAAACTGCTTTCTAAAGGCTAATTAGTTTATTATGCATGTAAATATTTGCAATTTTTATATTCATATTTTAATCAACTTTACTGAGTTATGATTACCTACAACAAATACAACCACTTTAATTGTGTATTTAGGTGAGTTTTGTCAAATGAATTCACATATGTAATCATCATCTCCATCAAAAAATAGAAATTTTCTGTCATCTCAGATAGTTCAATCATGCTCTTTCAGTCAATTCTAACAGTCCTAGAAACTATAGTTCTGTTTTGTATAACTGTAGGTTAGATGAGTTGTTTACACATTTCTGTGGTTGAGGAGTATAACACTGTATATATGTACCATAATTTGTCAATCAAGTCACGTGTTGATGGGCATATGCACATGGGGTATTTGTAATTTTGGCATTATGAATAAACCTGGTATGAATATTTTTTAATATTCTGTGTTATATGGTAAGTGCTTGTGTAACTTTATAAGAAAGACACAAACTGTTCTCCAAAATGGTTATACCATTTAAATGCATATCAGCAATTTATGAGTTGTAGTTGTTCAATATTTTTACCACTAAACTTGGACTATGACAATAGTTTAATTAAAGCACTTCTAATGGATGTGCAATGGTAAGATAGTATCACAATTTAATTTGTAGTGCCCTGATGATTTTACTTTAGTATAAACCATGCTTCAAGGAAATTTTGTATTTACTTCCTGAGAATTAAGCAATTAATTTAGGAGGAGTCAATACCTTTATAATACTGAGAGTTCTTATTCCTGATTATATTATAAAATATCATGCATTTTTACTTACTTCATGTTCTCATTAGTGTAGTACTGGTTCATGTATATTCTTCATGTGTATTATGAACATCATAAAAATTATTTCTGCATTTTCATGTTGTGGCATTTATGACACTTCTAAATTTAGAATTTCTAATTTTATAGTTAAGTATTATTCTTTTATTATATTTTATATTTTTATTTTATAATTAATTACATTAATAAATTATCCCAATGTGACTAACAGATATTTAATTCATTTTTCTAAGTTGTTTAAATAAAAATTTTATCTACCCATGACATTTGCTTATTATTTTTAGAATTTATGCCTATCTTTTTGTTTCACTTTTTTGTTAGAATTCCCTGAATAAGGTAACATATTATTTAACAGAGCCAGATGCTATGTTTTTCTGATTTGATTGAAATATTTCTCAGCTTTGTTCATTGATGATAGTTTTCCCACTTTTGGGAGCAGCCACATCTCATCAATCCTGGTTATGAGGAACAAGCCCACAGTAATGGGCCCAGACTCTCATTTATCTTTGATCCAATATAGTACAATAAATTTATTGAATTTATATTAGAAGGAGAATTCAAAGCAAGAAATTAAATCCTCAAGTGTCTTAAGGAGTAAAGACCTCTAAGAGGCTGTTAACCTTTCCTTCAAGGGAATATTCAGGTAATCGCATTTGCTTAATTTATTTATGTAATCAATGCTATTAGAATTTCATTACTAGATTTTCTAATATTGAACTATACTTTACTGGAAATAAAATCAATGGAGATAGATTTATTCTTTTAACATATAACTGTGATATGCAAATGTTTATTTGGGTTGTTTACATCAATATTCATAAATTTAAAAAAATGAATCTGCAACTTTTCCTTAATATTTCATTATGAAAAATTTCTAACACAGTAAACATGAAAGAATTTTATGGTGACATGTTCTACCAATTTTGTACTTTAATTAGTTATCTATCCATCTATTCACCCATCAATCCATCTAACTTCTTTAAGCATTTCAAATTAAATCAAAGTTATCAGTTCACTCCAACTTCACCAAATATATCATTATTAGAATCCAATATATCCTCAGACTTTTTCTTTTCATGTGAAATTTAAGTGCAATGCAATGAAAAAAATCTTAAGGGCATATCCACTGACTTTTGATGAGTGTATATAGTTGTGTAACCCCAATTCACCCCGGAAGGTTCTATCATCTCCCTTCCCAATTGATCCTTATCTTCACCTTTCCTCTGAGAGTCAACCATTTTCCTGATTTTACCACCAAAGCTATATTATGCTTATTCTAGAACTTTACGTAAATAGAATTAAACTCTTTGGTAAGCCTTCTTTCAATCAGCCTAAGGTTTCTGAGGCAATTCCATTTTGCTGCCTTATGAGACTTCATTCTTTTAAAGTACCCACTTAGATAAATAGACAACAGTTTGTTAATCCATTTTCCTATTGGTAGGCATTTGGGCTGTCTTCTATGGGCATTCTTTTGCATGTGTTTTTGTTTTCATTCCTTTCCAGTAAATTTCTAGGAGTGGATTGGTTGTGTCAGAGAGTACTTCTATGTTTAGAAACTGACAGATCTCTTGGCATAGTTTCGTATCATTTTACCTTCCCACCAACAATATATGAAAGCTTCTTCCTTCTCTTTCATCTTGCCCCTCCCTCCCTCCTTCCTTCCTTCACCTCCTTCTGATTGTTTTTCTTAATTAAAATTTCCACAAGTTGAATTACTTATTGTATCTAACAGTAAAGCCATTTTTTGCTTTAAGCTATTTTATTCCACAGAAATTTTAGTTGATACGTAAAACTAGAAACAATGACCAAGATTCCATACTTGACCCATCTTCACCAATATTAGATTTTTATTCTTTACCTTTCTAGTAGGTGATCATTAAATGTAATATTTTATTAGCAATTTTAAGGGTATAAATATTGCCCATCTTTTCCTATTTTAACCTATATTTATATCTTCCTTTTTAAATTATCTTCTTCATGCCACAAACCTATTCTCCATAGGAACATTCATTGTTTTCTTGCATATAAGAAATTTAAGAAATTATTATTAAATTATTGGATATTTGCTTTATGTGTCACATATATATTCCACATTTAAAAAATTTTTAAAGTTGAATTTTTTCTTTCTTTTTATAAAACATTTTAATTTTTGTGTGATCAGTCTCAACAGCTTTTTATGACAGAATTTGATGCTTGCTGGAGACATAAAATTCCAATATACCTACATATTCATTGTAGAATTAATATTTGATCAGTAAAACTTGCCCTCTTTTGCCTGTTTCATGGTTTTTAATCATGAAATCAAAATTTTATTGCATTTTTCTGATAATTCAATTATTTTCTATTCTTTCATTTCTAGTTTTTATTCACTTTATTTTAGGTTTATTTCATATTCATAAATTTCATATAGGTGATATATATCTGAGTATAGGTTTGTTTTTGTCTTTTTCACTCAGCCTGTGACCTGCCTGTTTTGATTAATAGGAAAATTCATCTTGCTCTGTGTGTTGCTTTAAGAGACTGATTTACTTATTGAGCACCTATTAAATGTCTATGACCTATTGAGCTCACTTTGTGAGCACATATTAAATGTCTGAGCTGATATGATTTGTCTTCTTTCACCTTTTTTTTCACCTTATTTTAATCCTTTCTTTACGTAATATGGTACAGTTGTTTCTTCTTTTCCTTTTCTTCCATCAACTTCTTTCTTTCCTTTTTAATTTATCTTGTATTTGAGAAGTAATTTCATCTGGATATTATTCCTATTTTTTAATCTTTAAGTAAAGTTCTTATTTCATAACCATATCCTTCAGAAATTGAAATAACTATTTCTTGAGTAGTGAGGCAAATAATATTCTTTAAATTTTTTCCCCGACCCTTTACCATATCATGGATTTGGTGATGAACTATAAGACTTTCATTATTCTAATATTAACATTTATTTTCTTACATCATGTATTTTTATAGAAAATCCAAACAGACAGAACATCAGGGTACACCCACCATCACATTCGTCCACCCACCAGCATCGGCACTCATACACTCTGTTTTCTGACCTGTTTTGATGGTTGAAATTTTCAGACTCCTTATATATCCAGATCTTCTACTTCTGGCCTAGATCACCTCTCTCTTGCCACCTCAAGGAGATTGCTCAGGGAATTCATTCTTTCTCCTGTATCATTAATATATTTCTTTATACTAGATCATTTCATCACTGTAATGTGTTGTTACATTCTAATTTTTAAAAATCCTTATTTTACAAGACCTTGCTCACTAGTTACCACTTCATTTATTTTCTCTCTTGCAATAGAGACATCATTACTTGGTTATATCAATTCATCCATTAGCTACCACTCCAGAAATACTGGTCATATCAAATTCACCATTGACCTCCTCATTGAAAAATCCCATGTATTGGTGCATATCTTACTTAACATGGCAACGATATTTGGCGCATTCACTCTTTCCACTTTGATATTGTTTCCTTAATTGGCATTCAGGATATCACATTTGCTTTTGGGGGGTGGGAGTAGATGTTTGATTAAAGTTCAATTTTAATTGTTCCACACAGACTTTCTATTACTCAATCAAGATTGGAAACTTTAATGTTTCTAGACATCTGTTCATTTCTTTTATTGGTATATAATTGTACATAATAATGAGTAATAATATTAAACATATTGCCAATTTTAGAAACGTGATGAGTGACTCTGTGCCATTGTCAGATAACAATGCAATAAAATTTAAAAGTACAGGTAAAATAATTCTAAAAGAACTCTATATTTAAAAACTAAGGCATACATGCTTACTCTCAGGTTTGAAGTTTATGATTGTGTAGATGAAATAACCTGTAGTCAAATGATTACTGACAGGCTTCAGCAGAAAAAGTAATACAAGACTGGAACACACAGAGTGGTATGTTTCTTTGTAAGAAGAGACTGTCTTTGATTGGGATACTTAGGAAGACTTTGTAGGAAAGTGACATGTGAGCTAAGCCTTGTGCATTTGTGTATATGAATGTGTGTGTATGTGCGTAAGTCATGGGCATTGCTAGAATTTCCTGTTTGTTTCTTCTGAACTTCTATTCCTTTCCCAAGAGGGGGCTCTTGTGTGACACTGTCCATCATCTCCCAATTTGTTTTTTATCCAACATTATATTCCATTGCCATTTGTGGTTATTTTTACATCTCAATTTCAGTGTCTTGACTAAGATAAAGTTGCACTTTAATTCAATTGTGTATTTATTCCTTTTGGATACTTTTTAGTAAGCCTTATTCACTGAGTTTATAATGAGTGGTATATACCTTCAAATGGTCTTCTAGTAGGTCCTTTTACATTTCTGGTATCTTTATTTAGAATGATTGGGGTGATTGTAGCAGTTTTGTGAATATCTAAAGAAAACAAATCCTCAGGCACATTTTGAAGAAGGTTGTGATTTCCAAGTTCAGGCGATGATGCCAGGTCCCAACTAGTGATCTTACCTGCATCTGGAAACTGAAACTATTCTTTTAACGAACAATTAGAAGAGAGTGACAAAAATAACTGCCCTATTTGCCTCCTTTTCCCAAAGTGATTCTTAGCTAGCAGTGTACTAGTGAATGCAGGTATTACTTGCTTACTTGGGATTCTTTGCCCCCGTGACCTCAGCCAGTAAATGCACCACATATCCCTCATTGTGACTTCCTCACTCTCACATGATTTTAGAGAAAAAGAAGATTCCACTCCTTTTAGGAGCTTACACATTTCTTCATTCTTGGTGTGTGCTTTTCAACTTCAGGTGCGCCCGGGGGCGCACAGTACCAGCGGCGACACCGCGCACAACTTTCTGGTACCCCGCGCAAACCCCCCTCCCAACAGGGCAAGGGTCGCTCTCCCCACTTTTCCGCCCCGATGGGGAGTTACCAGCAGGGCCCCGCGCCCCGCCCAGACGCCAGGTTTGGTCCTCAAACTTATGGTACCGCGGGGCTGGGGTTCCAAGACGCGGGCTGAGCGCGCTCCCTCGGCCGCCGGCCCGCACCGCGGACCAGATAATCCGTCATTCACTGCACTCCTGGATTCCCGCAGGGCGTCACCGCCGGAGCACGTGCACCAGTTCATCGTGGCCGCGGTGCCAAAACACCCCAAAGCTCTTAAAGGCGCAGCCGCGACCCCAGAATGGGGAGGACTTCAGGGGCCTTGAGGGGCCGGGAGCACCACCATGCGCCATGGGCCAACAAGGTCCGCCCGGGTTCCGGACACCGCGCCCTCAAGCAGGGCGTGGCCCGCTCCATGACGGACAGCCCCGGGCAGCCAATCAACACGCGGTCTGGCTGGGGCAAGGGTCTAGGCTAGCGGGGTGGTCCCGAGTGGGCGCTGGGGGTGACTGACAGGGCGCCAGCCAACTGGAATGTGGAGCGAATCTCAGGGCCAATCGGGGTCTGCAGGGGCGGGGCTCCGGCGACAAGGCGGGAACACCGCGAAAGGCGGGGCCTGGGAACGCTGTCAATCCGTGGCCACCTCGCTTGCTCCTCGGAGGGCGATTTGCCTGGCCACGGGGCTGCTGGGGGCTGGCCAGTTAGGGGGGGTTCCCCCGAAATGGGGATTTCCCCACCCTTAATGCACAAGAGACGACCTGGCCCGGGCAGGGGTGGTTAGCTGACCCCGGGCTGTGTGCCAGATCGCTGGAAGCACGGTCTGAGGGAAATGGGAGCGAGTCGCGTCCGACCCTGTCCCTGAGTGGGTCCATCGCCGGTGCGCTCCTTCTGTTTCTTTTCCTCTGCCTCCAAACATACATGTAGCACCTCAATTTTAGAACTTAACAGTGCTAATAGACTTCATTTTGTCCTTTCTGCTCTCTTCACTTTCTGCTGTCCTGTTCTAGATGAGGATGTAAAATTATAAGACTTCATTATCTACATGTAATCAGAAGGGTTGATTTTCTGACTTCACTGTTGAATGAGACAGCAGCTGAGGGTCCCTTCTTTCCACATTACTACATTTCATTATCCTATATATATTTTCTGACCTTTTGGTTTACTGAAGCAGAATTCACAAATCATCTCATAACAGTAAATCCAATGGGCTTGCCACACTTGTATTCTTCCTCATTACACTTAATGATGAAATATGTTAATCACTGTCCTTTTATTATTTAAACTCTGACCATTATGAAATTCTTAACAGTTTAATTTTACCTCCATTATGACAGATGTCTCTTTTCTATATTGAATTTTATTCTTCCTCTTCCCCTTATTGTCATTTCACTGTTTTCAATATCTGTTTTCTGCTCTTTATGTCAGTTCTTCTCAAATGTTTCACCCAATCACATTACTTGAATTCATTGCTTCTGACGTCATGAGTTTATGTTCAGTTTATCAGTTTTGATTATGAAACTATAGTATGTCTGTGTTTGTGTATGCAAATGGTAATGTCACCTTTAATTCAATATATCTAGCAATGAAATGAGTCCAAGGTCCAACCACAAAAGGTTTTTGATAACTTCCTTGAAAATAATGCATACCGTTTTCCAGGCTTCTCAACTGAAAAAACTTCTGCCGCCTGTTATCTCTAATAATCCTGTCCTACTGCCATCATGCTGAATCAGATTGAATAATTCATTGAAATGTGACTCTTTGTCATGTTTCTTCCAAGATTAAAATATGCAGCAGCTTCTCAGTTTATAAAATATTTAAATCAATACTATTTGAATGTATGTATCCCTCTGTGAGCTTCTGAGTTTGTGTGTGTGTGTTTAGCAGTCATGCTATATTTATGACACACTGACTTTTATATCTACTGTTTCCCTATATTACAGTTACCTTTACTGTGCATGTTATAAGAATCTTGCAGGAAAAAGCAACAAATATGTTTTAAAGGCCATATAGACAAGACTTGCATAGAAAACATGTATTTTCCATCTCTCTGCTTTCCTTTCTCTACAAGCTATCTTCTGCCAATCTCATTTGGGTAACGATATTAGCCATCATCTTTAACCAGACAATTCACAAATACGTGGAAATAAACACTTGTTTGTCCTCCAATCTCACATTTTCCCTACACTTAATTCATTCTAAAAATAAAAGACAAATAAAAAAGATTGTTGTCTTCTGACTCAATTTTCTATCCTGTCAAAATTAACACAATTCTTCATGAATAAACTAAATATCCTGAAAGACCTTCACCTCCACAGATTTTCCTTCTGAATCAAGATAAGGTACTCAGAGAAATTGCATCATGGTTGCAGCTATGTCAGATGTTTCCATCTGCAAGTTTGTTCTTGGCATGGGAAACTCTTAAACAAGACCTTAATATAGAAAAAGGTAGAAAATGAAAGTAGGGCTGATCACTCCAAAAATTATTTATGGCTATACATTCACAATGAGGACCATGCATTTTTACTGTCTTAATGATATCTTAAACAATTGTTTTATAGTTCCTAAAAATTTAATCTAATTATAAATGATCCATGAATTTATTTTCTTCTACAGAATAATGTACATTCATATGTTGAAAGAGGGCACAGTTGTTTATGATATTAGCATTGTATTAGATAATACATTTTCCAATTAGCACTTCCTCCATGAATTTTAGTGACTAATTAATAATATGGGATATCTATATAAATAGTTTTTTAGTCAGTTCAAATAAGTGAAACACATATATGTGTCTGGTAAAATACTTAAAAAATATTATTCACCTCTCTTTAATCTGATTAACAGCAGAGCATTTAATTACTTATTTATTTCTGATACAGTAGCCATAGACAAATAATTGACTTTGTCTCCATAAACATCTTACCTGAAGATTTTAGGGACACTTTCAGGTGGAGAGAAAAATGTAGGCTTTCTTGGGAGCCTGACCCAGCCTAGCTCTTTTCAATTCTTTTCTAAAGGCCTTCCACTTTGGCTATGTAGAAAGGAAAATGACCACCCTCTTACTGATGGAGAGTAAGCTTCCATACCACCATAGAGAATTTGCAGTGGTCATTATGAATTACATCCCCACTATATTGGCATGGTACCATTGGGATCATTCAGAGATCAGAAGTTTGTGCCCATGTTAAAGGAGTTCATCATTTTCACATTCAGTATTCCTTCCACAGTATGGAAATTCCTAAAATTGCCCCTCTAAAATTGACGAGAAAAGAAGAAAAAATAATGAACTTACAAATATTGAAATTTCCACCACCCACTTTATTTCTTAAGCCAGAAGTGTGTGAGGCATCTAGGACTCTGGTTCTTTTTCAGCTCAAATCAGCCACTGAAGCCCACTGTTCCTTCCTAGTAAGTCTCATATTAGTTTGCTATTTTTCCAGCCTAACTTAGAAAACAGTGTCAATTGTTTACTAAAGGTTTTATAAATATTTGTTACATGAATGATTTAAAAGAGGGACACATATTGTGTGGCAATATTAACCTCATTAAATCAGAAGAACAAGATAATTAAATTAATAATGATTACAGTTAAATCAGTTGACTATTTAGTAATGATATATATATATAT